>PVIR01013994.1:0-40980 GCA_004026965.1 Petromus typicus | reverse complement strand
TTATACTGTTAGAGACATGGATATGCATTTAACCCTGTAATTTGATGACTTTAACCCCCTCCAGATGACACTTGGGGGAATGGCTGGGTTTCTAGGCATTTTTTTGAGTAATCTCCTTACTGATTTCCATACTGGTTGTACTAGTTTACATCCCTACCGACAAAATTGTACCTTTTTCCCTGGCAGTTCACCAGCATTTGTTATTATTTGATTTTTAACAATAGTCATTCTTTCTGGAGTAAGATGATAACTCAATGTTGCTTTAACTCACATTTGTCTGATGGGCAGAAATGTTCCACATTTTAAAATGTATTTCATTGGCTATTTGTACTTTCTCTTTGGAGAAGTGTCTATTTTAGTTGCTCATTTTGATCAAGTCTTTTATTAGGTCTAATTATTTTAGTTCTTTGTATATTCTAGACACTGGTCCTTTGCCCTACCAATAGCTGGTAAATTTCCCCATTCTGCAGGTTCTCTCTTCTCTATGATGGCTGTTTTCATTGCTTTGCAGACTTCTTAGTTTGATACAAGAAACCCATTTCTTGATTCCTGATATTATTTCTTATGCCACTGGAATTCTGTTTAGAAAGACTTTACCTATACCTATGTCTTTGAGAGTTTTATTTACTTTGTTTCTTCTTGCAGATTAAATGTTTCTGTTTTGACATATAGGCTTTTGGTTTGTTTTTATTTTAGTTTAATGCATATGAGACATATGGGCCCAGGCTCCACCTTCTGCATGTGGACAGCCAGTTTTCCTGGCAGCATTTATGACAGTGGCTCTCTTCCCTCCAGTGTGTTTTTGGCCCCGTTAGCAAAGGTCAAATATCTGAATATCCCGGGGTTGTTTCTGCTTCCTCTGTTCTGTTCCTTTAACCCACATGCTGTTTTTGTGCCAGTATTTCTAATGCATTTGGTGCTGAGATGTGACTGCAGGCTCCTCGGCGTTCTCTATACACAGATACCTCCATTATCAAACTCATTTGATCCAAATTTGTGATTGAAAACTAAGAAGTTTGAAGACGGAACATATTTTTCTCATAAGAAATGAGAAAGGAGGTGGATTGTGTCCCATGCAGCAAAACAACAGCCGGATGGATACTCCTTGGAATGAATTTCTCTTCATTTATTTATTTTTATTCTTTCCATAAATATTGTCCATCTATCATAGATGGTGGGCACTGTTTTGTATGCAGAGGGATTCACTGTTCAATGTGGAGAAAGTATTAGTTCTTGTGAGACCTAAATTATCTGTTTATCGTTCTGTGGAAAGAAATCCAACAATTTGTTTAACGGTGTCCTCTGTTTTGACACCTATTTATTTCTATCCCCTTTGTAAGTAATACTGAGGTGAACATCTTTGTGGTTCAGGTTTGTATTTCATCATTTTCAAAAGTCTTTTCCTTCACAGAGCTTGCTTTTCTCATGATACTATTGAGAGATTTTACTGAAAAGGAAGGAAAAAGCTTAAAATAATCAAGTAATTTCCATGATGTTCCACATTCTTTTTTTAAAGTTTTTTGAGACAGGGTCTCGCTTTGTAGTTCAGGCTGGCCCTGAGCTCAGCCTCAAACTCACATCACAGCAATCCTCCTGCCTCTGCCTCCCGAGTGCTGGGATTACAGGCGTGAGCCACCACGCCCGGCACTGTGGTATGTGGTACTGGTTGCTGCTGGGCATGAGTCTCCACACCCAGGATTGTATGTGGTTACCAGGGAATCGAACCCAGGTCCCTGTGCTTGCAAGACAAGAGCCGGAACCACTGAGCTAACTCTCCAGCCCCACATTCATTATTTAATGGTAAATAAAAAGCATCTTTTCAGCCAGACGTGGTGATATATGCCAACAATCTTAATACTCTGGGAGGCTGAGGTAGGAGGATTGCAAGTTTGAGCCCCTCTCGGGCAATGTGGCAATTTAGTTAGACTCCATTTCAAAACAATAAGGTAAGATAAGAGAGCTGGGCATGGCGGTGCATGCCTTTAATCCCAGCACTTGGGAGTCTGAGGCAAGAGGACAAAATGAGCTAACGTCCAGCCTAAACTACCTAGTGAGACCCTGTCTAGAAAAAGAAGATAAAATATTCAGGTTCGAAGTTCAGTTCCCAGCACTACACACACAAAAGCATCTTTTCTTAAGAAAATGGATCTGTGCCACCTTGAGCCCCACTTTGAATTTCTTTCCCATGAACAGGAACAAGTGATACTGCGAAGCTCTCACTGTGCCTCCACCTCCAACACGAGCCACCTCAATGCCCCACATCACCATTTCTGTACCACAGAGGAGCCCATGGATAGGAAGTAACCACGGGCCTGGGGCTGGCTGGATCTGACCCAAATGCTGTTCTGAAGGATGCCTCCAGCCTGCTCTGCGAGTGCTGGTTCCAACTACAACAGACTTGCCTCATAGTCTTAAAAGTTACACAGTAATCTGTCTGACAGGTGTCCTTCCCAGGCAGGCCAAATGTCGCTCGGTGAAGTCATCTTCGCCTGAGCATAGTAACGACAGACATCCCTCCCTTGCTGTGGACACATCTGCACTTTACAGGCTCACACACTGTCACCTCATTGATCCACAAGGAATGTGTGTACATTCTCCAATGCTCGACTGAGCATCTACACCTCCAAGAAACCCTCTCAGATGTGCTGACTGTCGGTGGTTCTGTCAGGCTGTGTTATCAGTTTCTGATCTGAGTTCAATGGTAATCACTCTGTCTGATCTCAGTCAGTATTTCACAAAAGTTTGGGAATAAAAGAGTATTGTTAGACACTCTGAAGATTTGTGGGTGGAAAGTAAGGATTAAAAACCAGGTCTTTCTATAATCCCAGCACTGAGGAGGCTGAGATAGGAGGATTACTCTAAGTTTGAGGCCAGCCTGGGATATACAGTGAGCTCAAAGCCAGCCTGAACTACTTAAGAGAGACTCTGCCACACAAAAAAGGTAAAGATTGAATGGACAGCCGGGCATGGGGCATACACCTATAACCCAGCATTTGGGAGGCTGGGGCAGGAGGAGAACTGTGAGTTCCAGGCCAGTTTGAGCTACTCAGTAAATTTAAGGTGAGCCTGAATTACAAAGACCCTGTCTAAAAAAAAAAAAAAAAAAAAAAAAAAAAAAAATTAAACAAAAACAAGAATGGGCAGATGGATGAAAGGATGAATGGAGACCAGAATGAATGACCACATGGGAGGGAGGAAGAGAGGAAGAGAAGAAATGAGTCGAAGGGATGAAAGAAGGAAGAAACGTAGATAAATAGTTAATGGAGAAGAATCGTGAAGGGAGCTGAGAGAAAGAAGAGAAAACAGAAGGAAGGCCAGTGGAAATGAAGGAAAGATAGACTTGACTGAGGAAGAGACCAAGGGTTGGCTTTTCTCGAGCCTACCTGGCAATCACACGCCCGGGAGGACGGGTGCGGAGCCTGTCTTCCCTGAGATTTTGGTCCAGGCTAGACTACCCAAGGCCCAGAAAAGTGATAAATTTTACAAATAATGATTTTACAAATCATTAGGATTCCAAAGCAAAATCTTTAAAGGACAATGAAGTTTCTCTTTTTTTTCCTGATACCCAGGATTGAACACAGGACCTTGGGCTTTTACAGCAAGTGTGGCACACTGAACTAAATCCCTGGCCCTGAAATCAGTTTTCAAAGACTCATGTTTTTCTAATTCACAGAAGAGACAAAGTTTTATGAGGCACAACAGAGCAACAAGAAAACAGAAGTCTCAAATGATGCTGTGAACCAGCTAAATCTCATAATATCTATAGACCACTTTGATTAATCAAAGTAGAACACACATTCTATTTTTTTTTTTTTTTTTTTTGAGACAGGGTCTCACTTTGTAGTTCAGGCTGGCCCTGAGCTCAGTCTCAAACTCACATCACAGCAATCCTCCTGCCTCTGCCTCCCGAGTGCTGGGATGACAGGCGTGAGCCACCATGCCCGGCACTGTGGTATGTGGTACTGGTTGCTGCTGGGCGTGAGTCTCCATTCCCAGTATTGTATGTGGTTACCGGGGGATCGAACCCAGGCCCGTGTACTTGCAAGACAGGCGCCAGAACCACTGAGCTAAATCCCTGGCCCAGAACACACATTCTTGTCTAGTGCCTTGGAGAGTTACCAGGTTAGACCATAAAACAAATTCCTATAGGGCCAGGGATTTAGCTCACTGGTTCCGGCTCCTATCTTGCAAGCACAAGGGCTGGGGTTCCATCCGCTGATAACCACATACAATTCTAGGTGTGGAGACTCACGCCCAGCAGCAATCAGCACCACATACCACAGTGCCGGGCGTGGTGGCTCACACCTGTAATCCCAGCACTCGGGAGGCAGAGGCAGGAGGATTACTGTGATGTGAGTTTGAGGCTGAGCTCAGGGCCAGCCTGAACTACAAAGTGAGACCCTGTCTCAAAAAAAAAAAAAAAAAACCCTATAAATTAGAAAAAGGGTGACAGCATACAAAGTATCTTCTCTAATAACAAGGAATGAGTTTAGGAACCAATGACAGAAGGAAAGTTGGGGAATTCACAGAGAGGTGGAAGTCAACAGCACAGTCCCGGAGCTGGAGGCCTGGAGCTGGGTTTTAACTATTGGGAAGGGTTTCATGAAGTTAGCAGACAGCAAGAGAAGATCCTCTTCCCAAAAGCCCGGTAAGCTGTTCTGGGGCCTGGCACTGCCCTGAGACTCTGGCTATAATGGGGGTGGGGAGCGGAAGGGAGCTCTGCGAGGCCTAGCGGCGAGCCAGGCAGAGGCTGCGGGGGGCGCTGGGCAGGGACTGCGATGGGCGCCGTGCACGCTGAGCCCGAGCAAAGCTGGGCAGACAGCACTGGGACGCGCGCAGGCTCTGGTTCCTCCTGGGACTTGCAAGGGACAGATACAATCTTCCGGAGAGTTTGATGAGACGCAGGTGTCCAGACTCCGATGGGGAATTTTGATTCAAGCGTTCTGGGAAGAGGCGGTGGGAGGGAGGCTGGGCAGGCCTGGGAGGGACGAGCAGGATCTTGACCTGTGTCTGCATCCGGGCTGACCCTGCCCGGCCTCGAACCATCCGGAATGCTCTGTCCTCCTGTGTCAAACTCCACCCGTGCAGTGTGGCAGATGAACAAAGCCGTGGGGTGTTTTCTGTGGGGTGGGTGTGCCGGCTGGTGGGTGGCAGCCTGTGCCTGCGACCCCGCCCCGTGGATCGCCAGCACTGGTGGTTGTGCTCGGCTCCTCCGTCACCTCAGCCTCCAAGCTCAGGCAGGAAGCGGCACCACCAATGGAATGAACTTTGCCCTCACGTTATCACTTTTCCCCGAGAAATTCAAAAGTGGCCAAGCAATTCAAAGGTCCTTTATGACCAGGAGGACAAAAGTCAGCTCCAGCCATGAGCCGCGATCCCTCCTGGCTGTGCCTCGGAGAGATCCTTGCTCCCGCTTTGCGGGGAGTGGAGCTGAGGCCCAGTCCCTCCGCAGGTCCAAGAGCACCAGGACAGCTTATCGACTCCCTGCCAGGCCTGACACGGCGGGGGGAAGGGGTGGTGGTGGTGGTGAAGGGGGTGGGGTGGGTCTGCTAAGTGCACACCGCAGAGCTGTGAGCTGCCCTGGCCTCGAGTCTGCGCTCAGAATCGCGACTGTTCCTCTCTGGGTGAACGGCGCAGCAGCCTGAATCCGGACCCTTTGCACACTCCATTTCTGGGAACTTCTTGTAAGACATTAATGGTCGATAGAAGGCTTTAGCTAAAGGGCCTTATTTGAGGTAGTTGAAAAGAGAAATAGATGATGTGGTGGCTCATGCCGGGAATCTCAGCCCTTGGTAGTGTAAGGCAGAAGGATCATTGTGAGTTGGAGGCCAGCTATGGCTACTTAGTGAGTGCAAGGCCAGCCTGAACTACGTGGAAAGGCCCTATCTCAAAAGAGGGGGGATTATCTCCACTAGTGATACCAAGTGCCAACATTTCCGTCCTACCTGCGCAGAGCATTTTACTTGCATGACGAATCTCCTGGAAAGTTTGGTATGATGGACTCTGGAATTGTTCCATTCTGCATCAAGAAATTGGGGCACAGAGAGCCCGCATAGCTCAGAAAACATCAGAGCCAGGACTTTTAGCAACATGGAAAAAAGGCTTTAAAAAAAGCGCTGGGACTTTAGCTCAGTGATTCCAACCGAGTTCAATCCTCAGTACCAAAAAAACCCCCAATAACAAAACAAAACAAAACAAAAAAACCCCCAAAACAAGAGATCACAATGTGTATATGAAATAGTCACAACTACATAAAATAGTAACAAAAATGACTTGTTAAGACTTCAATGAAATATACCAAAACACTAAAGAGCTCCTCATTAGGTTCTGGATAAATGAATGTTTGCCCGCCAGATGTGGTGGAGCACACCTGTAATCCCCATACTAAGGAAGCTGAGGCAGGAGCATCACCATGAGTTCAAGGCTAGAGTTCAAGGTCAGCCTGAGCTACATAGGGAAAGCCTGTCTCAAAAAAAGTAAAGCAAACATTCAAAAAACAGTGTTTGCTGACCATTTTGAAGCCAAGAGTTTTAACTTTATTTATTTATTTATTTATTTAATTGTTGTTTTGAGGCAGGGTCTCACCTGTAGCTCAGGCTAGCTTGGAACTTACTGTATAGCTAGACTGGCCTCAAATTCACTGCAATCCTCCTGCCTCAGCCTCCTAAGTAATGGGTTTACAGGCCTGCCCATCCAGCTACAGTTTTTACATTTTGATATGCTTTCCAATGACACATTTTTATCATTCAGAGGAGGAAGAGAACTCTTGTTTGTTTTTAACTGGGTGTGCAGAATTGATCACACTGCCAGTGGCTCTCAGATGGGGAAGCGTCAGGAAGGCAGAGGACTGTGAGGACAAGAAGGACCCAGCTACAGCCCCCCACCTGACCCTGCAAGTCTGTGACTGGCCCACGTCCACCTGACTCAGCATCACCCCCACATGTTCAGAGAAGAGCAGAAAGGAAAGCCAAGACAGGGATAGACTCCAGATCCTTGCCTAGATTGTGGGCAGCCCTCAAGGGGTGGGGGGATCCCCTACCTGGCTCTGCGCTGGGCCTGGAAGGCTGGCTCAGTCTCCACGTCTCCCACACTTCCACCCTTGCCTAACATGCTCAGCCCCCAGGAAGCACAAGTTAAACATTCTATTGAAAACTGTGTTGTTCTTGGTCTATAGTGTATTATCAAAGTAAAAACAGCACTCCTAGGAAATATAACTCTTCCAAACAGTCTCCCCTCCCCAGCCCCCACTCCCCAGGAGAGATCCAGAAAGCACCTGCCCCCTGGAGTCCCCAGAGCCAGCTTGGCAGGCTGGCAGGGGCACTCGAGGGCAGCGGGACGGCCAAGCCCCAGAGCTGAGCCAAGGAGGCTTGAGATCTGGGCCAGAGGGGACACTAGGAAGGTCAAGGTCAGGCCAGTGCTGCTGTACCAGCTGCCTAAATCTCCTGCTTCATGTCTAAAAACTGAGTCGAGTACAACCTTTGCAGGGTAAAATAGAAAAGGGTGTTACAGATAATTTAGGTGTGAGGCGATCATGGTCTTTTATAGCTTGACTTTATTTTAAAATATTGTTTCCTTATAAATATACTTTCCCTTGAAAGTAAAGTAAAAGGAGCATTCTGTTTTTACTTTCTGGTTGCTTCAGTAGACTAAGAAACATTTGCATTTTGTGCAAGTTATGTAACATCTATTGTTATAAAAATTTGGTAAATAGGGCAGCAACAAAAAAGTACTTTATTTACTTAAGTAACTTTGATCTTGTGATTCAGAAACTTCTTTTTATTATGAAGCAGGTGCTCCGGAAAATGCATCTCTGCAAAAGTCTTAAAATTCTCATGAGTAAATACAGGCCCCAAACCGCACTCCGGCGAACACAGCCGGCGCAGAGGTGGGTCACGTGGTGAGAAGTGACCGACCTCCTTCGGCCCCTCCTGCCCCTTCCTGAGGGGAGGCCGTTCTTGCTGTTCTTATTGGCTGAGTGTCTTTGTGTTTGCGATATGTGTGTTTAAATCTGTGGGAATGATGTTTGTAAGTAATGTGTGTGCATGTGTTGCTACACTACTGTGCCACTCTACTTTGAACCTTGCTTTTCGCACACACAATATGCCTTGGGGATCTTCCCAGAGAACGGGTGAGGAGTTCTGTTGGCTCTCAGTGCCACTGACCTGAAGTGTCTTCAGGTGCTGACCAACACGTCTGACCACTCCTGGCTGACACCAGCAAGGCTTGTTTCTCCAGAGGGGTGAGAGAGAAGAGAGCTGGGGCTGGGAGTCAAGGAGTCCCTTTTTCCTCCTTCTTTCATTCCTTATTTTCTTTCCAAAATAAAAATAGCTCCTTATTACTTTTTTCCACTCTGATTATCAACACAAAACATGCTTACTACATCCTGGTATGACAGCACATGCCTGTAATCCTGGCGCTTGGGAGGCTGAAACAGGAGGACTGTGTGAATTTGATGCCAGACTGGGCTACATTGCAAGTTCCTGTCCAGCCTGACTATACAGAGACCTTGTCTCAAGCAATGGCAATAACAACATTCTTTCATAAAATATTAAGATACTACAAAAAGAAAAAAGGAGAGAATGAAAAGTCATAACTACTATAACTCAGAAATAATCACTATAATATTTCATCATCTGTCTTTCTGGTTACTTTTCTAGAATAGTCAATTTTTCATCATAGTAATACATTAAGGTGCACAACCCCGTGATATTTAGTACATCTGCAGTGTCGTTAGCCATCACTGCTGTGTGGTTCTGGAGCACTTTTATTACATGAGGAAATCCGAGGTGCCCTGAGCAGGCATTCCCCTCTGCCCTGGTCCTGCCATCCGCTCTCAGCTTCTGTCTCCCTGGGATGCCCAGTCTAGGAATTTCACGCACATGAGATCATGCGATATATGGCTTTTTATGTCTCTCTTCTTTCACATGGCTTAATTTTTCCAAGGCTGATCCATGTTGTACCATTCTTTTTATATTTATTTATTTTATTTATTTTTTGGTAGTGCCAGGGTTCACACTCAGGACCGTGGGCTTGCAAGGCAGGTGCAGTGCCATTGAGCTACATCTGCAACCCACTTTATTAATTTTTTTTGTTACCCAAGTAATATATGGATAGAACATATTTTATGCATGGTTTATCAGTTGAAGGAAGTTGGGATATATCTACCTTTTAAATATTAGGAATAGCATTGGTGAGAACATGTATAAATTTTTGTTTCAACACCTTTTTTCATTTCTTTTATAGTTTTAGTGGAGTTTTATACTTTAAGTGGAATCGTTGAGTCAAGTGGTCACTCTGTATCTAGTTTACTGAAGAACGCCAAGAAGTTCTCCCAGTGGCTGCAGCACTTACATTCCCACCAGCAACGGATGAGTTCCTGTTTAATTTTATTGTTGTTGTTTTTGAGACAAGTTCTCAACATATATTCTAGGTTGGCCTTGAATTCACTATCTAGCCCAGAATGGCCTTGAATTTGCCTTGAACCCTTGGTGATCCTCCTGCCTCAGCCTCGCTAACACTAGGATTACAGTATGCATCACCTGCCCCAGCTACTTCCAGTTCCTTATATTCTGTCCTATACTTACTATTGTTCCTTTGTTTGTTTTGTGTTATCATTATAGCTAAGCTACTGAATATGAAGTGATATCTCATTATGGTTTTCAGTTATATTTCCCTAGTAACTAATGACATTCAGCATTTTTTTTTCTTTGTAGTACCAGGGATCAAACTCAGGACTTTGTACTTTCAAGGCAGGCATTGCACCACTGAACTACAACTCCAGCCATTCAGTAATTCTTTTTCATCTTTGGAAAAATATTAATTCAAGACGTTTTCCTATTTCTTTTGGTGGGTTGTTAAGGTCTTGCTGTGTAGTGCAGGATAGCCTTGAACTCACTTGATTCTCCTGCATCAGCCTCCTGAGCCCTGGGATGACAAGAGTGTACCCCACTTCCAGCTTCCCACTGTTAAAACTGGGTGGCTTGCCTTTTCCTTATTGAGTTGTATAAGATACAGATAGGTGATTTGCAAATATTTTCTTTCATCCTAGGGTTTCATTTTGCTTCTTGGTAATGTTCTTTGTTACATAAAAGTTTTAAATTTTCATTAAGTCGAATTCATCTATTTTTCTTTTGGTCCTTTTGCTTTTGATCCAAGAAACCAATGACAAATCCACAATCATGAAAGTTTAGTCCTATGTTGTTTTCTATGAGTTTTACAGAGTTAGCTCTTATGTGTAGGTCTTTCTCTATTTTGAGTTAGTTCTTATAAATGGTGTGAAGGTCCAGATTCTTTTGCATGTAGACTTTCCAGTTATCCTGGCCCTAGTTGTTGAAGAAGCTTTTCGTGTTCCATTGAGTAGTTGTGACACCCTTCTCAAAAATGAAGCCAATTGTGTGAGTTTACTCTAAGCTGTCAATTTTATTACTCTGATTTGTATGTGTGACTATCCTTAAGCAAATATCACATGATTTTGATTACTGTAGCTTTGTAGTAATGTTTGTCATTGAGTCTTTATACTTTTTTTTATTGTTTTGCAAGGCTGTTTTGTCTATTTGGATTCCCTTACAATTCTGTAGGAATTTCACACTCACTCTTGTCCATTTTGACAAAATGGATTCTGTGAGATTTGAGGATTTTGAAGAGATTACATTGAATCCAAAAATTATTTGAATATTGCCTTCTTAACAAAAATTAAGTCTTCTAACACACAAAGAAAGAGTATCAACTTAGATCTTATTTTATTTCTTTCAATAACATTTGTTTTGTTTTGTTTTGTTGAAGTGTAAAAGATGAGCCCAGGGGCAGAAATTTGCTAGAATGAAAAATATTTTCTGAGGGCCGGGGAGTTAGCTCAGTGGTTCCGGTGCCTGTCTTGCAAGTGCAAGGACCCGGGTTCGATCCCCAGTAACCACATACCATACTGGGAGTGGAGACTCACGCCCAGCAGCAACCAGTACCACATACCACAGAGCCAGGCATGGTGGCTCACGCCTGTCATCCCAGCACTCGGGAGGCAGAGGCAGGAGGATTGCAGTGATGTGAGTTGGAGGCTGAGCTCAGGGCCAGCCTGAACCACAAAGTGAGACCCTGTCTCAAAAAAAAAAAAAAAAAAAAAAACTAAAAAAAACAAAACAAAAAACCAAAACATTTCCTGAGTGGCAATATACAAGGCTTAATATCTCCTTGGTTAAATTTACTTGTAAGTACTTTGTTCTTTTCATTATATATGTTTAATTTTTTTCAGTACTGGGGATTGAACCAGGGCCTTTGCATTGCACTATATCCCCAACCCTTTCAAAATTTTTTATTTTGAGACAGGGTTTGGCTAAGGCACTGAGTTGTCCAAACAGAGCTTGAGCTTCAGCTCCTCCTGCCCCAGCCTCCCACAGTACTGCTGGGACTATAGGAATGCACCACCATGCCTGGATATGGGGGGCTGGTGATGGAGCCCAGAGCCTTGCACAGGGCAAACAAGCACTGTGTCACTGAGCTACATACCGGATCTGCACACAGTTAAAACAAAAGCTCACCCTGCCATGAACATCTTTTATTTTTTTTTCCCCCGTCAACATTTTTCTGTGTCAGCAGTGTAAGGGCAGAACTATTACATGTCATTTATTATATATACAGCATTTGCTTCTGCAATTCCTAATTTTTATTTATTTATATATTTATTGTGGTACCAGGGATGGAACTTGGGCCCTTGCGCTTCCCCGGTAGGGGTGATACTACTGAGCTAAATCCCTGGCTTCCCTTTTTTTGTTTGTGTTTTGAGATCGAGTCTCATCATGCAGTTCACACTGTCCTTGAACTCATGATGTAGCCCAAAGTGGCCTTGAATTTGTGACCATCCTCCTACCTCCGCCTCCCAAGTGCTGGGATCACAGGTGTGCACCACCACACTTAGTTTCGACAATCCCTAATTATTGATTATCTTGGTCATTTCAAATTTCTGTCAGAAATAAGGCTGTAATGAGCTTCTTTATAATGTATATCTTTGTGCATTTATCCAATTATTTCCTTTGGATAAATTCCCAGAAGCGAACTTATTAGGTCAAAGGACAAGCAGACTTTTGAAGCTTTGATGAATGTTGCCAAATTTTCCTCTAAAAATATCAGACCAGCACCCACTCTGAGCAGCGGTAGGTGTGCCGATTTCTCACACAGGGGCCAGTGTCCCTTCCAAGGAGAGAATAGGGTCCAGACATACCTCTTCCCTGGGCAAGATGGCAATGGTCCGCTTCTGTAGACATCTTCCTCTTAGACTGGAAGGGCCTCTATGATTTTTATTGCCTCTAGATTTTTATTGCAAAGACAATTTTGGGTGTTTTTTTGTCTGTTATCCTTTTCTTCCTCTAGATTTCAAGGTCCACAAAGCCAGAGTCTGTGTCTGGCTTATTTTTATTTATTTATTTATTTTTTTGTTTTTGTTTTTTTTGAGACAGGCTCTCGCTTTGTAGTTCAGGCTGGCCCTGAGCTCAGCCTCCAACTCACATCACAGCCATCCTCCTGCCTCTGCCTCCCGAGTGCTGGGATGACAGGCGTGAGCCACCACGCCCGGCACTGTGGTATGTGGTACTGGTTGCTGCTGGGCGTGAGTCTCCACTCCCAGTATGGTATGTGGTTACCGGGGGATCAAACCCAGGTCCTTGAAAAACAGGTGCCGGAACCACTGAGCTAACTCCCCGGCCTACCTGGCTTATTTTCTGTATGAGACCAATGTCTGTTATGTGTCTGGCACAGGAATTTCTTAGAAAACCTGTTACTAGTAGGGGACAAGGCAGCTTACCACAAAGTAAAATTCCATGAGGGGCCCAGGAGCATCTTTTTCTGTAATACCCCAGGGCTCACAGTTTCTAGCACATAATAATTTTTCAGGAAGTATTTTTCAAATGAATAAATGAAAATGACTCACTGGAAAGTCAATGGCTGTAAGAGCCGAAAGTCCCCAGTTTGTGCCCTTTCTGCCTTTTGCTTCCCTTTTTGCCGCTGGCTCCATGTCTATGTTTGGGGTCCTCTGGTTTCTGTGCTGCAGCAATAGTCACATTTCTGCTGTCAAGTGGCAGTTAGGGTCACCTGTCAGTGGCTGGGTCCCCACCCCGCCCTCCGGGGACTGTGAGGTGCTGCTCCGTCTCCTGCGTGCATCCAGTGCTGCTCAGCTGCACCCTTCTCCTGGCTGGAGTCAGCATGAAGGCTATTTTGGACTAAGTGGCTTCCTAATCTTACATAACCCTCAGTGACCCAGGCCAAGGTCATTCGACTTAGTACTCAAGACACATTTCTGAGTCCCTCAGACAGCAAGAGGGGCCAGGCGCCCACAGTAGGGTCCTGGCCTCACGGCAAAATCCTCCGGAGTGCACCACAGGGGTGGTCTCCACATCACACTCCCATCTTTTTGAACTTGGAGGGCTTAGGAGCCCAGGAAACACCTCTGTGTACACCTCAGTCCTGTGTCCTCCTAGGGCATATGTGTGAGCTGGTGACACTCGAGCATGTGCTGGAGGAAGACATGTGTCCATACGACAGAGAAGCAATAAGCCCACGTTTTAATCTCAGTTTCATTTTGTTGGAAAAGACAGCATAACCATCGAGGCCCTCTGGACTCTCACCCTGAATGCCTTTTCTTTGTGATGCGCCCCCTTAGCCAGGGGCTGAACAGGAACTCGAAGCTCACTGAATGCTCAGGGCAGGGAGGTTGCTGTCTATTCCCCTGCGCTATTGCTGCAGCAACTCGCCAGCCGCAAGCTGGGCTCGAGCCCCTCACCTCTGCTTGTGCGGACTCTCACCTGGTGGATGTGGCCTCTGTCCTTGGCCCAGCTCAAAACCACATATCCCAAGGCCGTCTTTCCCAACCCCCTAGCAGAGCAGTGGTCTTCTGACGTACACTGTCCATGTACATCGCTCACACTTTGGTTCTGAGCATCAGTTCCAGGCTCAGCAGTTTCTCCACGAGCCATGAGCTCCTGAGGGCAGATCTGACCCGCAGTGTCGCCGTCTCTTGCACATGCTGCCTCTTGCCCATGACTGGCCCGTGAATGTGCATCTGCCAAGCAGAACCAGGTCTGCAGTTCACAGAATGACCCGGCATCACTTTTTCTTTTCTTTTTTTTTTTTGAGACAAAGTCTCCCTGTGCAGTTGAGGCTGATCTTGAACTCACTGCATGGCCCTGGCTGGCCTCAAACTTGCCTCACCCCATTGCACCTGGGGCCTTGGTGTTCCCAGTCCTTCATGGGCCAAAAGCAGAGTCAGGACAGTAGCCTGAGTGGATGTTCCCACGCTGGATGATACAGAATTTCTCTCTTAGAAAATTTAACCTTACACATAATTGGTGCTCACTGTAGAGAACACAGAACAGCTGCTTGAAACATAGAATGTGTTTTAGACTTTCCTCAGTGCGTCACCCTCTCCTTACCCATCTCTGCAGAAATGGGCCTTGTGTTTTGGTAATCATCCACTTAACAAGAGGTGGTAGACAAATGGGATTCTCAGCCTGTTTCTGTCTCAGGAACTACTCTCCACCTTCTCCATTTAACTCAAGAGCTCCCTTGTTAGATCGGAGACCCCAGCTGGACTTGGCTGATTGGCCCCGAGCAGGTCTTAATCCAAATGGGGCCAGTGGCAGCCCCCGGCTGCCTCACCCACAGGAGACGGCCTCCGATTTCAGTGCTTATTGAAGAAGGCGACACACTCCTTGCCATGGGCTTCTGCACATGGAGCTCCTGACAGACTCTTTCCTGTGGCCTAAACCTTATCTGACACTATCCGGCACACAAACAGAAAGGGAGCTGTTGGCATGGAAAGCCAGGTACGCCTGATAGAAAGAGTCCTGGAGCTGGCTGGTCCTGGGCTCTAGTTGTTTTAGGTCTGGCCACACCAGTCTTTGATCAGTCTTGGTTGTCCAGCTCTCCTTAAATTCCATGAGCCTGGCCGGGCCTGGCACTCTCATAACCCCAGCATTTGGGAGGCTGAGACAGGAGGAGCAATGCCAATTTGAGCCCAGACTAAGCTCCATAGTGAATTCAGGGCCAGTCTGAACTATATGGCAAGACCTTATCTTTAAAAAAAAGAAAGAGTCAATGAGCCGGCCGGCAATGTATGTTGCTTTTTCCATCTGGAGATGAATTTCTGTCATTTTCCATTTGTTACTACTACACAATGACATAACTCTATAGTAACATACATCAGTTTTATTTTATTTTTTTAAGCAAAACATTTTTTGGTGCATTTTAGAGATATATAATGGTAACATTTGCCATGGGAAATTTGTGCCTGCACATGATGTATCTTGCTTCTTTTTTCCCATTCCCCCTTCAGCTTCTCCTCCCCTCCCTATATACAAAAATGTTGTTTCTATTTTTTCTTTGACTTTTTATTTTTGTCTTGTCCCTTCTTCCTTTTCCTCCTCCCCTTCCTTGTTCCCCTTCTCATATGAACATTCTCTGCCTATTTCCCAATGTCTGTTATACATTTCTGTCCTTACAAACACATTGGCTTTAACAATCCCAGAGCATTGTTTGGATTTCTACTTTTAGCTGATTCCTTGTTGCTGAATATCTTGGTTATTGAGTTTTTTTGGTATGATGAGCTCAGTATGATGGGGCACACAAATTTGTGTGAACAGTCACACAAATTTGGCTTTGTCTTCATGCATTATTTTATTACAGCAGGATTCTGAGGAAATGTTTTGCTAGGGAAAAGGGTTCCTAATACAGCTCTTGCCTGCCCCCGGACCTGCCCACAGTGTCACTGGGTATCTCCATGGGGTTAATTGTCTCGGGATGAGTATTTGACCTTTGCTTCTCCTTTGGGGGAGGTCAGATTTTGGAGGCCAATATTCTTGTAAACTGTGCCTGAGTATTCTGCTGAAAAAGTAGGTGTGGGGTCAGTCACGGTCATGAGCACTTCCAAAGGATTTCGTAAACACAGGGCCAAGTCCCTGAGTGCAGGGAGGCTGGGCCTTCCGGCCTGAGGGTGTGGACACAAGAGTCACCAGCTTCTGGTTAGCAGTGGGTCCCATGGGTGGAACTCAGAGGGCAAGGGAAGAACGTGGCTGTAAGGACAAGTGTGGCACCCAAAGCCAGCAAGGGGCAAAGCAAGAGGCTCAGCACTCAGCCTTCAGGGTCAGGGAAAATCATCAGCCCCCGTGCCGAGTGCTGATGGGTGACATGGAGACAAGGCTCATATAGTCCCCACCGTGTGTCCCTGGGCTAAGACAGATGGTCAGCTGAGGACAGAGCTGGGCGATGGGGGGCAGGGCTCATCCTGGGGAAGGAGTGGAAACCTTTCTGGGGAGAAATGGCTAAGCTGAGGCTTAAGGAATGTGCATTGGTCAGTCCAACGAAGAGTGAACAGGAGTCCCCGGCACAGGACAAAGCTGGCGAACTGGTGGAGGAGAAAAGCAGGCAGAGTATTACACAGTCCTGCACGGTTAAGTAAAGGCCTGGGCCCAGGCCAAAGACCTGCTGGAGTGCAGGGAGGAGCCTTGGAGGGACATGGTTGAGGAGGGGGATAATAGGGAGAATGAGGGTCGGAGATTGGCTCAGAAGGTAACAAAGCCCGTGTCTCTGGCAGTTGTGGCTCCATGAACCCAAGGCTGTCTGAAAGCATCTCTGCCTGTTCCTCTGGGTCCCAGACACCTTGGGTTCTCTCAGGCCTGTGATCATAATGTATGGTGAATATGTTCTAATTTTTTTAAAAAAGGACTGAAGGCTCAGTGTAAAGGCTGTGGGTTTGTTTCCCAATACCGACCAAAAAAGCGAGTGAGAGAAAACACCTTGGCCATGGAATTAAATGGAATGAGACCGTGGAAGTGAAAGTGCTTTGTTAAGGAAAAAGGTCTGGAATGTTCCTCAAACTTTCCTTTTCTCTTAAGCTACAGAAGTCTTGTAAGTTAGACTGTGGTTACTGTGCACCCATCTGCTGTGAGACGCTGCCTTTTGGAAACATCTTGAGTTGTGCGTGTGCAAGACAAAGGCCTTGGGTTCTCCTGGCCTCTCCACGAGGCTCTTGTCCCCTCCCCACCTCAGTTCTGATCCCCTTCTGCCCAGGTGCAGGAGATAGTGGAAAACGGCTGATACCCCACCTCCACTGCCACCAGTTCTGATGGCTTTTCTCCAACCCTCATGCCATTACCTGCCCCTCAGGCTAACCACCACTCCCTGGATTCTGCATCAGCCCACACTTTGTCCCCTGCCCCATTACAGGCCAACATTTGGTTATGGGACAGGATGGAACAGCTAGCGATTCAGGCACAAGTGTAAACTCCAGTTTGGTGAAATGCACAAGCAGAAAACTAGGTGGAAACAGAACCCACCTCAAAGAGCCAAGCGACAGCAGCAGCCCTGCGGAAGACTGCCCACCCCCTTCCTCAGCACTCCACGTCTGCCAGAGGTAGCCCAGTCCTGACTTTTAACACTGTAAATGAGTTTTGCGTGTTTATGAGTTTTGTGTGCATGGATTTACATAACGGCTAGTATTTTATGCCTGCCTTGATGTACTCATCATTTGTGAGACCCATCTATACTGTTGTGTGTATGGTTTGTTCATTTTCATTGCTGTGTAGTATTCAGTCATGTGAATATTTTTCTTTTTTTTTTGAGCTGGGAATTGAGCCCAAGGCCTGTGCATGCTAAGAATTTATTAAGTCAAGTTCCAAGAAGCATTTGAATGATTTATGCTTTAGGGCTCTTCCATAGAGGATAGTTGTCAACATTTTTTCCCTGCCACTGGGGATTTAATTTAGGCCCTTCCCACTGAGCTGTATCCCCAGTCTTTTTTATTTTTATTTGATTTTTTTTTCACAGTACCAGGGATGAAACTCAGGCCCTTGTGCTTGCAAGGTAGGTGTGGTACCACCTAGCTAAATCCCTGGCCCAGCCCTCTTTATTTTGAGATAAGGCTCATAAATTGCCCATCGTGGACTCACACTTTCAGTCTTTTTCCCTCAGTCTCCCGGAGGGCTGGGATTACAGGCGTGTACTACCGTGATGGATAATTGGTGATATTTTTGTCTTTGATGCATGTAAGTATGCTTTTTGGTTGGGTGTCTACCTGGGACTAGCGTTGACTCATTGTAAGGTTTACAAATGTTCAGAGAGTGTTAGTTTTGAAACCCAAAGAGATCACAGCATTCTCTTGCTTTAACTCTCCACATTGCATTTAGCATAAAGTCCAAAATTTTGCCTCAGTTCGCAGAGGCCTCATATGAACAGCATCTGCTTCCCTCTTAGCCTGCATCTCCAACCCCACACTCACATCATCTGTTCCCTGCCATGTTGACTTTCTGTTTCCTGGAGAATGCCAAGCTGTTTCTCTGCCATAAAGCTCACCTGTTAGCATATCACAGTGCCCTGCTGGCTTGTACTCCTCACATTAGAACTTTCTCAGAAAGGTCTCTCCTAATGTCTCCATCAAAAAATAGCAATGTCAAAAAAAAGAAAAGAAAAGCTTGGGCCAGAGGTTTAGCTCAGTGGTTCTAGTGCATGCCTTGCAAGAACAAGGGCCCAGGTTTGATGCTTGGAAACCACATACAATTCTGGGAGTGGAGACACACCCACCAGCAATCAGAACCACATTCCCCAGTGCTGGGTGTGGTGGCTCATGCCTGTAATCCCAGCACTTGGGAGGCAGAGGCAGGAGGACTGTTGTGAATTCAAGGCTGAGCTCAGCAGGACCTAGTAAGGATCTGACATGAGAACTGAAGCCCACTGGGAGAGCAAAGAGAGAGGCTTCAGTGAAGAGGGAGGCGGCAAGCATTGCTTTCTCGTTAGCCCTCACTCCCTGTGTAGGAAGGGTGATTCAAACTACGAGGAAGGATGACTCGAACTGAGACTACCGGTGACCCAGAGGCCACCACAGAGAAAAGCATCAATTGAGTAGAAGAGTGGACACAGCGGACTGCAGGAGCTGGCTGTATTTGATTGTATCATTGTGTGTGATTGTACTACTCCAGCCAAGGTGACATAGTTGTTCTAACTGGTTCTTCTCCCTGGTTTGCCAGACTTAGATTACCTAAGTGTCATAAATAACACAATAGGCCGATGCCAAAGATCCAGGGGCTAGACCAAATAGGCAGCAACTTCTCATCTTCAATAACTTGAAGAGGTAAGATCTTGCAACAAACTCAAAACTCAGAAGCCAGCTATCCCTGGTAGACTTCTTAGAAGTCATTTCCTAAAATTTCTAAAACCTACTAATTAAGGTATTTGCCATAAGCAATTTATTTTTATTTATTTATTTATTTATTTATTTATTTTTTGGTTTTTTGAGACAGGGTCTCGCTTTGTGGTTCAGGTTGGCCCTGAGCTCAGCCTCAAACTCACATCACAGAAATCCTCCTGCCTCTTCCTCCCGAGTGCTGGGATTACAGGTGTGAGCCACCACGCCCGGCACTGTGGTATGTGGTACTGGTTGCTGCTGGGCGTGAATCTCCACACCCAGTATTGTATGTGGTTACCGGGGAATTGAACCCAGGCCCTTGCGCTTGCAAGACAGGTGCTGGAACCACTGAGCTAAATTCCCGGCTGCCATAAGCAATTTATAAACACCAAACCAGGAATTAAACTAGAAAAAAAAATAGAAAATGACAAAACACTTAAGCAAGATGCAACTCCAAACTTCCAGCTCACCAAAGAGAAACCCAGAAGACAATGAGGAGGAACAATGAAATCCAACCACCTGGACTCTCTACAGTGGTAATAGCAGAAGGAACAAATCAGATGGATAAAGATCTAGAAAAATCCAATCAGATAGTTTCTTGGATAACTATAGAGATGGTGACCATAATGGAAGACATAGTTGGGTCAGGGATTTAGCTCAAGTGGTACTGTGCCTACTTTGCAAACACAAGGGCCCAAGTTCAATCCCTGGTACCACCAAAATAAATAAATAAATAAATAAATAAGATATGGTTAATGACTCTAGAGCAGATACATATAAAAAACTGAGGAGCTTAGAAAAATGATGGAAACCACAAATGCCCAACATAGGAAAAAAATAGAATCCATAAGACAGATTCAAACAGATATTCAGGAAATTAAAAATCACACTGAAGTATATGCAGCAGAATGAGCCACTACGAAGACAGAATATCACAGATGACAAGATCATAATTAGCAGTCACAAAAAGAAAGATTTAAAGATGAAAATAGCATAGGATCATGAGAAATCAATCCAGCAACTGCTACATGATGCAACAAAGAATAAGACTGATTAAATCAATGAAAAAGCCAGAGATAGTGGAAATGACAAAAAACAAAAACAAAAACAAAAACATATTCATAGAAGTAATGTCAGAAAACTCTCCAATCAGTAAAAAAGAATTTGACATACAGACAAGCCAAGAATATAGAACTCAAATTACCTATGATTAAAATAAATCTATACCTCCAGTGATTTAGCTGAAGTGGTACCAGGCCTACCTTGGAAAAACAAGGGCCCGAGTTTGATCCCCAGGACCACAACAAACAAACAAACTAACTAAATCTATATCATGACACATAATCTATAGCAAGATTTCAGAAATTTGACACAAGAATAGAATACTAAAAGCTTTTAGAGGAAAGAGACAAACACCTACCGTGAAAAACCCATGAGAATCACAGCACTCTCAGAACAAACCCTCAAATCAAGGCAAGCCTGGAGTGAAGCATTTCAAGCGCTAAAAGAAAACAACCTCCAATCCAGATTGATTTACTCTCCATAACTATCTTCAAAATTGCAAAGAAATTAGATACTTTCATGACAAAGAACACCTGAAGAAATTTCTGACAACAAAATCAGTGCTCCAAAATGATCCAAAGGACATTCTAGAAATAGATAATGATGACTACAATTACATGGACTCCAACAGAATGAATCCACCAAGCAAGGTAAGCAATTAAACAGAGGGAGAAAAAAAGGAGCCAACAAGAGGAAAATAACATGACAAAGATAAGTTAATATGCATCACCTATAGCCATAAAGGTAAATAGTCTCAACTTACCAATCAAATGAAACAGACCAGCACAACAGATCAAGAGGCAAGATCCAACAATATGCTATATACAAGAAACACATTTTTTTCAAAAAGAAATTCATAGACTGAAAACCAGAGAATTAAAAAGTAATAATGTATGTGATAAGAAACTGGAAAAAAGCAGGGGTAGCTATTCTATTTGCAAGCAAAGTTGATTTCAAGCCAAGGCTGATTAAGAGATGCAAAAGAGGTCACTACCTCCTTGTAAAGGGGACAACCCAAGAGCCAGAGATAACAATCATAGATATATATGCACCAGATACCAGCACATGTAACTGTAAGACACAAATATTACTGGATATGAAAAATCAAATGAGCACTAATGTGATTATAATGGGGGACATCAATACCACTGTCATAAATAGATTAAGTAGATACAAAATGAACAAATGGATTTAGTGGATGTTTACAGAGCGTTTCACCCCATGCATCAGAATACACATTCTTCTCAGCTGTATAGAGAGTGTTCTCCAAAATAGACCACATCTTACCTCTGGGAATATGCTTAAGGAAGTGAGATTATCCCATGCATATCACTGTCTATAGTACAGTGAAATAGGACATTTATGGGAAAAGAAACACCTGAACTTTGTAAACACATGGAATTTAAATGATACCCTACTGAACATCCAATGGAACACAGAAGAGGTTTTTTATTTTTATTTTGTTTTTGTTTCAGTTTTTTGTTTTTTGTTTTGAGACAGAGTCTTGTATACGTAGTTCAGGCTGGCCCTGGGCTCAGCCTTGAACTCACAGCAATCCTCCTGCCTCTGCCTTCCAAGTGCTGGGATTACAGGCATGAGACACCACACCCAGCACTGTGGTATGTGGTTCTGATTGCTGGTGGGCAATGTAGCTTTTCTATGACAAAAGAAACTACCAACAGAGTAGAGACAACCAAAAGAGTGGGGAAAAATTTATTGCCAGTTCCTTAGACTAAGGATTACTATCTAGAATATGTAAAGAACTCAAGAAAGTCAGACTGCCTAAAATTTAGACTCAATGAAATGAGCTGACACTTTTGAGATGAAGAAGTAGAAATAGCAAATAGATACATTAAAAATGTTCAACATTACTGGTCATTTGAGAGATGCAGATCAAAACAACACTGAGATTCTATCTCACTCCAGAAAGAATGGCTCTTATCAAGAAATAAACAAATAAAAATGCTTATGGGGATGTACGGAAAAAAGAACCCTTCTCACTGTTGGTGGGAATGTGGACTGTGGAAATCAATGTGGAGATTCCTCAAAACTAAAAATAGAGGTCCTATTCAACCCAGCTATTATTGTTCTTGGCATCTTCCTGAGTTAAAATCATTATAACCACAGCGTATGCACACACATGTTTACAGTGGCACAGTTTGTAATGACTAAATCTTTGCAATAGCCCAAATCCCTATCACTTGATAAGTAGATTATGAAGTACTACTATGTCATAAAAAAAGGATTTGAGTCCAGCTAAATGGATGGACCTTGAGATCATACTCTCTCTCTCTTTTTTTTTTCTTTGTACTAAAGATCAAACTTGGGACCTTGTACTTGCAAGGCAGGTTCCCCAAGAGACCACACTGTTAAGTGAAATAAATCAGTCACACCTCTTTACTGCGTCGTTTCTCTGGTATGAGAAACCAAAAGTGCAAAGAAGACCAAAGTGGCATTGGGAAATGGGAGGAAAATGTTCAAATGAGAAAGGGAACACAGGAGGATAGAGGTGAAAGGAAAGAAGGGAGAAGAAAAAAGAGACTAGAAGAAAAAAAATGAGAAAAAAACCTTTTGGAAATAAGGAGGGAAAGAGCAGTTGAAGGGAGGGGAGGGAAATGGCAATAAAAAAGAAGCAAGATACATCATGCACAGGTAGGAATTCCCTATCATGAGTGTTATTACGTATGCCTAAAATATGCCAACAAATGTTTTGCTTCAAGGAAAATGAAAAGAAAAATCTTCCCAGCCAAGTGGTGGGGTGAGCAGTGGCTACCCACTATAGCTGGCACGCCAGGAGACTGAGGCAGCAGGATCATCAAGAGTTTGAGGCCGGCCTGAACTAAATAGCTACCAAGACCGGGCACAAAAAAGAAAAAAAAAATGTAGCAACGGCAATTATTGTCTCTTTTTGGTCAGCACACACTTGCTCCTAACTGTAACTTTCATCTGAGGGGATTTTGTTTTTGGTTCTTTTGGAATAACAGAAATTAAACTTACAATCTTTCATTTGTAAGGCAGGCAGTGGCACCACGGGGCTAAATCCTCGGCAGAATCTGAGTTTTGAATTGTTGCCTTGCCCAGGACGGGAGGCAGGAGAGGCTGGGACTGTTGTGCCCACCTAGTTCGGCCGGAACACAGAGGTGCTCACCAAGGGTCAGTGTGGCAGGATGGGAGGTCTTGAGCCTCAGAGCCCAGGTGTCCATCCTGGCCCCAGCCCTCACCATCCTGGGCTTCAGGCCAGCGACCTAAGTCAGAGCCTCGGTATCTTCCTGTGTGAGGTCAGGATCATCGTCCCGGCTTCCCAGATACACAGGGCTGAGAGCTGTTCTTACTGGGTGAGGACACCAGGCCGGGAAGGCGGACGCCCGGGCTTCACTCAGGGAAGCCTCACTGCAATCGCAGGGGTGCGAATCACAAGACGACAAAGCTAAGAAACAGGCGGTGGAGGTTAACTCCCAGCCCAGTGTCAGGGCCCAGGCCCGGCAGGCAGCCGAGGACATGGGCACGGGAAGCCGAGCGTTGCTAACAGACCGTAGCCCGGTTGCAGCAGCGCTTGGCGTCCATTCATCCCATGAAGCCCCAGCGTCAGGAGCACAGTAAGAAAAGCGCTGGATTTCGCAAACATTGGAGGCTCTGGATAGCTGAAAAGGGAAAAATAGATGGGTCTGACCACGTAAAACTTTAGTCTTGTATATAACAAAGTGACACCACAAATAAGGTGAAAAGGTACACAGGAATGTGAGAGAAAAGGTTTCCACTGCATGCGGCAAAGGCTCCCTCCTTGGTGCGAATGCGCCTGCTAGTTGATTGGAAATAATATGAATGGCCCAGTGGCAAACTGGGCAAAGGCTGTAAGTAGTTACACAAGAGGAAATGAAAGTGGGCGAGCCCCCTTCCGATCCTAATATTAGCAAAATTGAAACCTAGTAGTAATGTCCATGGCTGGTGACAGCATCCGAAACCAGCTCTAGGAAGAAAATGTTCAAAGGGGAAGGGTGCAGGAGGGGAGGGAAAAGCAAAGAAGGGAAAGAAAATATCTGAAGGTAAAAAGGGGAAAAGGGAAACAAAGCTTATATACATACGGGTGGAGGAGGGGCTGGAGAGCAGGAGGGGTATGGGGGAAAACAAGAATCAAGATGTGTCATACACAGGTACAAGTGCTCAATGATGAATGTGAAAATAATGTATATTTAAATTATATCAATAAACTCAATCTAAAAATTAAAAAGAAAAAACTAACTCTATTATTGGTCCACTGTTGAGTTGTGGAAAATGATAGCCTTTTAGAAAAATCTTACAAAATATGTCACCAAAGTGTGACAGTTTTTATAAATGGAAGTAATAATACCCATCACTAAATAGGTAAGTGGATGCAAGAATGTTACTGGCAACATCTTCATGATAGTAACGAAAAAATCCTGCTACCTTTGATACAATGGAATATTACATAGCTATTAAAACAAATGAAGGTAGTTCTGTGTGTACTGCTTTAAGATGATCTCCAAGGCCTTCGAGAATAAAAAGGATGTTAAAGAATGATGAATATCAGGGCCAGGGATTTAGCTCAGTGGCATCTGCTTTGCAAGTGCGAGGTCCTGGGTTCAATCCCTGGTGACTATATACAACAATGCCAGGTTTGGAGACTCATGTCCAGCAGTAGCAATCAGTACCACACACCACCGTGCCGGGTGTGGTGGCTTACACCTGTAATCTCAGCACTCGGGAGGCAGAGGCAGGAGGATTGCTATGAGTTCCAGGCTTGCCTGAGCTACATAGTGAACTCAGGGCCAACCTAAACCACAAAGCGAGATCTTGTCTCAAAAAAAAGAATATAGTTTGATATCATCTTCATAGAAAACAAGCAAAATTAATATCCCCATATTACCCTGAGCACATAAGCAAAAGAAAAAGCAGGGAAATTAGAGTTCTAGTTCCAGTGTGCCAAAGAAGCTGCAGTGGAAAGTGTTCATTTTGCTCCTGATTCATCTTTCAGCTTGTCGAGTTGCAGTGAGCATGTGTGTTACAAATATTAGCTGGTACGTGCTGCCCATTGCAATGACCTAATAACCTCTCAGTCTCGTGGAACTTCTGCGTCCCTCTTACCTACTTCAGTTCCTATGAATCAGCTGCTGGTCAGAAAGAAGGTGTTAACAGTCTTTAGGTCAACTTTCTGTGAGCAGCCTTGTGCCTGTTGTGTTACCCAGCCTCCCATGGGGAGAGAGTTAAATCCTTATTACTTTAAAAAGAAATGTGCAACACATGAATATGCAGTACATGTACATGGCAGAAAGTTCAGGGTGAGCAAAGGTTCACGAAAGGTGCATCTCATCCTCTCCCTCATGTCTTAGCTACTGTTCAAGCCCAGCTCTGGCCCTGGAAAGCTGCCGGTGCACCAGCATCTTGTGTGTCCTTCCGGCCGTAGTCCACGCAAATATTAGCATGAACACAGATGTACTCTATCTTTAAAAGCACAAATGCTGTACACCACAATGTCTATAGACACAAACAAGTATGTTCTAGTGCAAGATGGCTTCCCATTCTTTCCAGACGGGCCTGATTATTTCCAAGGCTGCAGTTTCTTCCTGTTCAAGAAGCCAAATTCTCCCAAGTGAGAAGTCCTATCCACTCATTCCTCAGCCAGTGTGTCCATTCACTAATATCCACAAGCAAGAATTTATTTACAGTAGGTACCAATGTTGGTTAGAAGCTAGAGATAAAGAGGTGAAAGATCTTTGCTGTCACCCAGCTAAACTTCTAGTGGAAAGAAAGGATTTATATAGAAGAAAACAAATAATAGAAAACTGGGTGTGGTAGTCCCCATGCCTGTAGTCCTAGCACTCAGGAAGCTGAGTCAGAAGGATTGCTACTAGTCTGAGGCCAGTCTGGGGTACACAGTGAGTTCAAGGCCAGTCTGAGCTACATAGCAAGACTTGCCTCAAACCAAAAAACTGCACCTGCCTTGCAAGCACAAGGTCCTGAGTTGTCTCCAGTAAAAAAGAGAGAGAGAGTTAACAAATTTCAGATAATGGAATGCATCATAGATTCATTCTCAGTTAAGAGGAAAGGTGCAGGAGGAAGAAGGGGATGTTACTTCCCCTCCCAGGAAAACGTTCCCTGGCAAGCTGGCATTTAAGCTAACAACTGAATACAAGGAGATACCACCCGCCTCCTTCCCTGCTCACTGTCTCTGAGGGTTTCCATGGACAGCACCACATTATCTTACAGGTGAAGACAGGGCAGGGGGCGCATCCTGAAGACCTGGCACACGTGTTTGGATCCCAGCTCTGCCAGTGAAAGCTGATGAGTCTTGGGCAGATCATTTAAACTCTGTGTGCTTCAGTTTCCTCATCTGTAATACAAAGTGAGGTAAAAACAGTATCAATATCAAGGACTGTAGTGAAAATTAAACGGTTCTACAGTGTGAATTGCCACAAAGAATGCTCTTTTTGAAACAGGGTCTTGCTTTGTAGTGCAGGCTAGCCTTCGGCTCACTGTGTAGCCCAGACTGGCCTTGAATTCACAGTGATCCTTCTGCCTCAGCCTCCTGAGTGCTGGGACCACAGGTCTGCGCCACTCAGCCGAGCACAAAGAATGAAATAAGAAGTAACAACATGGAGGGAACTTGGTGCTCACAGTGACCTGGTTCAGGGAGACGCCAGCAGCACCCAGAATGAGGAGTCCCGACACATGGCTTTGGCTGGAAGGGTAGCCAGTCACAGGACCACCGACACCAAGTTAGGCTCGCCGTGCGGTAGCAGACAAACAAAGACAGGAT
This sequence comes from Petromus typicus, assembly GCA_004026965.1. Taxonomy (NCBI): domain Eukaryota; kingdom Metazoa; phylum Chordata; class Mammalia; order Rodentia; family Petromuridae; genus Petromus; species Petromus typicus. Next base: position 13,984 of record PVIR01013994.1, on the reverse strand, counting down.
TGAATCTTCGTGGTAAAAGTATCAAATACCAAATTAAAGAGTTTCAAAGCAGTTGAGTACCAAAATCTGACTGTAAAAGGCAGATTCTTAAACATGAGACCAAAAGTATGATCCAGAAGAGAAAAACTGATACAAATTTTCTTCATCAATATTAAAAGTATTTAGCTAGGCACTGGGTCACATGCGTGTCATCACAGTATGTTGGGAGGCTGAGGCAGAAGGACTAAAAGTTCAAGCCCAGTCTGGGGAACTTGGCAACTGTCATAAAATAAAAAAATTTTAAAATGGCTGGGGATGTAGTTCAGTGTGAAGACCCTGGGCCCAATCCCTAGTACTGCACAAAAGGAAAGAAGGGAGCGAGAGAGGGAAAGAGAGAGAGAGAGAGAGAGGAAATATTTGCTCTGTGAGAGACCCAGTAGAGAGAATGAACAGACAAGCTAAAGTCCAAGGGAAGATATTTGTAAGTCACCTCTATCCAAAAGACTTGTGTGCAAGCCAGGCCTGTGAGGTCTGCAGTCCCAGCTACTCGGGAGGTTAAGGAGCGAGGATCACTTGAGCCTAGGAGCTCGAGGCCAGCCTGGACAACATCCTAAGAGGCTATTAAAGAAAAGAAAAGCAGACTCTGTGAACAAAAAAGCAACTCTCAAAACCCAACAGAAAGAAAAAATGACCCCAATTAAGAAATAGCCCAAACCTTGGTCAGACAATTCACTAAAAAATAAAATAAAATAAAAAGACAAGTTGGTGGCAATGAGCACATGGAAAAATATCCAGCAGCACACACATTAGGGCAGTGTAATAAAACCACGATGAGCTACAAAGACACCAGAAGGGCTTAGAATAAAGATCCCAGCTCTGGGGAAGCTCGTAGGGGCACGCTCAGGACTGACAGAACCCTCCACGCATTGCAGTTGATTCAGACATGCTCAGTCACTCTAGAAACCAGCTTGGCAGTTCTTGTAAAGTTAAGTCTACCTTTAACATATAACTCAGCAATCCCATTTCTAGGTAATTTTCCATAAGAAATGAAAAGTTACCTTCACATAAAACCCTGTTCACAAATATTTACAGTAGCTGTATTTATAATTGCTCCAAATTGGAAGAAACCAAAGATCTTTTAATGAAGCCATGCAAGCTACATCCCATCTACACTACTACAAATCTCCAAGCAAAAAAGATACTAACCACCCCATGTGGGCGTGCACACCTCTGAGCTCTGCGCTGTGGGAGGCTGAGGCAGGAGGATCATAAATTTGAGCCCAGCCTGGGAAACCTTGAGGCTTAGGGAGATACTGTCTTAAAATGAAAACATTTTAAAAGACTGAGGATGTAAGATCTCATCTTACTAAAAAGCTTTTGCACAGAAAAAGAAACTACCAACCGAGTGAGAAGACAATCAACCGAGTGGGAAAAAAAATTTTGCCTGTTGTTCCTCAGAAAAGGATAACTATCTAGAATACATAAAGAACTAAAAAAATCAGGCTCTCAAATTTAAAGACCCAATTCAAAAATGAGCATCTGAAATGATAAAACAGCAAATAAATGTGTAAAAAGTGTTCAATCTGGCTGGTCATTTGAGAAACGCAATGCTGAAATTCTGTCTCACTCCAGAGAATGGCTCTTATCAAGAAATAAACCAATAAACGCTGGTGGGGATGTGGGGAAAAGGAATCTTCTCCTCTGTTGGTGGGAATATAGACTGGTGCAACCACTGTGGAGATCAGTGTGGAGATTCCTCAAAAAACTAAAACTAGAGTTTCCAGTTAGTCTTCTTGATATCTTCCTAAAAGAAATAAAAGCATCTTACCACAGAAATATATGCTCACACGTTTATAGCAGCATAATTAGTAATAGCTAAATCTTGGAAACAACCCAAATGCCATCAAGCGATGAATGAATAAAGAAGATACGGAGTTTCTCTGTTTAAAAATACAATGGACTACCACTCTGCCATAAAGGACAAGCATGATACATTTCTAACTAAATGGATAGACCTTGAGACCATACTCTTAAATGAAATAAAGCAGACACACATGTTTAAATACCACATTGTTCCTCTGGTATGAGAAACTGAAAGTGAAAATAAGAACTAAAATGTAAAATAGATATTGGGAAATGGGAAGAAAATGCTCAAATGAGAAGGGAACTGGAAGGGGGAGGGAGGAGGCAAGAAGAAACAAGAAAAAAGAGAGAGAATAGAAGTGAAAAATGGAGATAAAGTGCGTGTCTTATGTCTTGATGTCCCCCAAGGCCTCAAGGGACTGTGTGCGAAGCTTCCTCAGAGGCGGCTGGATCTAGAGATGTCCCTGACTCAGTGGCACTGCCAGGCGAGGTTCTAGGATTATGGCCATTCAGGTCCTACGTAGTCTCAATAAGACGAAAGGGGCAGAACTATTGTTGCTTTTGCTACCATGTGGGCACCATGAACTGAAGCCGCTCTGTGATGCCCCTCTGCCATGAGCCCCTCTGCTTTGGAGCCAGCCGATTATAGGCTGAAACCCCTGTAAACTGTGATCTATATAAATTCTTTCCCTTTAACTTTGGGTGTCAGGTATTTTTGTCTCAAAATTGAGAGGAAAAAATAGTTAACAAACAAAGCTTTTTGTAAATAAAAAAGAGAAAGGGGCTGAAGGGGGAGAATGGGGAAAAAAAAGTAGTACGATGTATCACATGCAGGTACAAATTCCTTATAATGAATGTTATCATTATGTAAATCTAAAATGTACTAATAATTATAGCGCAGTGCAAAGGCCCTGGGGTCAGTCCCTATATGCCCCTCTCAAGTAAGTATCAGCTGCTGATAACTCAAAGAGCAATAACTCAACGAGCAAAGGAAGCTGGTCTCAGAGGATGATGTACTATCTGGTTTTATTCTTGTAACAGCATTGAAAAACAAAGCCAGGCTGATGAACGAGGATTCCATTAGTGACAGCGAGGTTAGAGTCAGGGAATCCACAAAAAGAGTCCACTTGGGCCAGGGATTTAGCTCAGTGGTTCTGGTGGATCTTGGAAGTGGAAGGTCCTGAGTTCAAAGTGTGACACACACACACACACACACACACACACACACACACACACACACACTCCTCTAAAATCGCGAACTCAACTGAAGTAAGCCTTCGCTGGGGAGGTAGCTCAGTGGCCCTGTGCCTGCCTGGTAAGCGAAAGGTCCTGCGTTCAGTCCCCACTACTACAAAACAAAACAAAACAAGACTCAATTACAAGGAACTTTTTGCTACAGACTGGGCTATATCCCGATTGCAATGGTGGTTACACAAATCTCGTTCTGTATTAAAATTCTTAGAACTTTCCAGGCATACGCATAGTGGCACATACTTGTCATCCTAGCACTACAGAGGCTGAGGCAGGAAGATCACAGCCTCAAGAGGCTGAGGCCAAGTCTCCTCCTGTCTGCATCAGAGGTCGTCCTACCTCAGCCTCTCATGTGCTGTGACTAGGGGCGTGCATCACTTCACCAAACAACTGTATGTTAACTTTATTTAATTTAATTTAATTTATTTATTTTTGAGACAGGGTCTCACTTTGTAGTTCAGGCTGGCCCTGAGCTCAGCCTCAAACTCACATCATTGCAATCCTCCTGCCTCTGCCTCCCGGGTGCTGGGATTACAGGTGTGAGCCACCACGCCCGGCACTGTGATATGTGGTAATGATTGTTGCTGGGCGTGAGTCTCCACGCCCAGTATTGTATGTGGTTACCAGGGAATCAAACCCGGGCCCTTGCCCTTGCAAGACAGGAACCCAAACCACTAAACTAACTCCCTGGCCCTGTATGTTAATTTAAAGATAAGACAAATTAAAAGTGATTGGTGATACTGTCTTTATAACTTAGCCCCTCACTTCCTAGTCTTCCACCCTCTGCTTCCTCCCTTCTTACTGCAGAGGGAAGCACTTTAACCTGTAGATAGATGTCTGCTGACACCCTCAGTAAGGTGACCTGCTTGTGCTATTCTCAATACATTTGCTGGAAGGGAGGATTAGGGAGGGAAGTTTTATTGAAGAAATATGTGATTAAGGAAGTAGACACTCTATCTGAGGATAGTGGCCCTGCCTGTAATCCCTGGCCTCAGGAGGCTGAGGCAGGAGAATCACAGTTTGAGGCCAGCCTGGAATACATACTGATATCTTTTCAGAACACAACAGAACAGAACAAAACAAAACAAAACCCAGCAAACAGACATGCTCAGAAACCCCGTCCGGAGTTAGCTGCGGTAGCACTCTTCCAACAGGACCATTTCAGAGCAGTTGTATAGAGTTGTTTCCTTGGCAGGTTCTCAGCTTTGCTCGGTTGCTCAGGGGAGTCGGGAGGCCCCAGGAGCATGGCCGCAACCTCTGGACACTAGGGGGCATGTCAATGTGACCTCACCTTCAGTCACCAAGTCCCCTCCTATCCACGTCGGAGATCATCCCTGGGAACCTCTTCCCCACGCTGCCCCCCCATGTGGCTCTGGCCCTGGTCGCTGCTTCTCATCTGTCAGACACGCAGCAAACCCTCTGCTTGTCCCTGGCCCCTGCACTCCAAGTGCTGCCAGCACCATGGCGGCTCACACCAGGCACGGGCTGAATTGCTCGAACACTTCCGTAAACAGATACATGCAGTTTTTGTGTGCATTCCAGGTGGGACACAGATGCTGACCACAGCTTCTGGTGTATGTTTCCATGACAGCTGTGCTCAGGCCTGCGGAGTAGAAGGACATGGCGTGTGAGCTCCAACCTGGCCAGGCCAGGCTCCCCGAGGAAAGAGCGGGAAGACTGGAAGCTGCACATAGGTGGTGCAGGCCAAGGCGAGCAAAGGGAAGGGCACAGGGGCCAGGTCGTGGCACATGCAAAGGCCAGCGGGGTCAGAGTGGCTCTGCCTGCTGCCGATGCTGCAGTGGGCAGAGCACCAGAGCTCCAGGAGAATTTGGCTGCTGACTGGGAGCCCTGTCTCCCTTCCCATGGGGTCCCCCATTTCCAGGACAGCCTCAGACAGGGGTTCCTGTAAAATACAGACGGGGCCCGAGTGACTCAGCCTCCATCATGCCCTCCTGTGCTCTAGTAGCCGCTCAGCTGCCCTGGGCCCGAGGTTTCTACTGTGGGGTGGGTGTAGTACCGAAACATGGCCTTCTGTAACAAGGCTGTGGTGAGGATGCGCATGGAGTCGCAGAGTCATGACTACAATGCGCTACAGTAGCACAGCTCGTGCAGCTATTAATAGTGGCGCCAGGGCCCCTGACCCTGGAGGCGCATTCTCTCCACTGCTAAACATGGAGTGAACACTGAGCAGAAAGGGTCTCCAGCCTCTCGTTCCTCTGGATAGTCTCAGCAAAGATTCAGTTGGAAAGATGGTCCTTCAATCTGTCACATAAGTTTTGGGAGTGACTGGTCTTGGTCAGTGGCCCAGGTGGGACAGCTGAGACCCAGAAAGGCTCTGAGATGACCCATGCGTGCTGCCAGTTGACGTCGCGCCCCCCACTGCCCACTCAGAAAGCTGGGCTCTCTGCCACCATGACAAGAGGCACTCAGTGCCCTGGGCTGAGGAGTTGCGGGTTGTGTCCCTAGAAAGCACGCTGCTCCAGCGGAGGAATATCTCTGGGCCGATAAGGCCCTGCCTTGTCCACTTATGGTAGGAATATTGCCAGGGGGTGAAGCTATTTTTTGCCACATGCTCTGTCTCTCCAGCAGCCACAGTGACATTACTCAGAATCCAAATAGCCCCTCCATAGAAGGTCAAGGACCTGAAGACGGAAGACGCCCACTCTCCTGGAGCCAGATTGTGGTGCAGGTCATTTGATCACCAGTTGAGGGTCCCGGACCCTTGAACTGTCCCGGCTCCCAGCCCCTTTCCACTCTCCGTAAGACTCCTGTGAACCAGTTCCCCTGGGCCTTGAGTCTGGTGGCAAGTGACTATTTTTAGCCTGTGATTCCCTGGGAATGAGGGTGGGCCCTTGTAGAGCAGGAGGAGGGAGGAGGAAGAGCAGCTCACAGGCCTGGAGGAACCAGTCCAGCCCAGGCCTGGTCTCAGCCATGAGAAGCCTGCTGCAGAAACGGGGCAAGCCCTCTCCCTTCTCCTCACCCAGCCCAGGGCCTGACGGCCAAGCCCTGTGCTCCTTTATGTTCTCCCCGAGGGCGCCGGAGACCCAAGTGCTTTCTGTTCCGCTTTCCGGCCACTCACAGCCTCTCTGTCCTGCGGCTCCATGCTGGGCCCCGAGGGTGTGGAGCCAGACTGCACAGTCCTCCTTCCTCTGTCCCTGAAGACGTGTCCCCAGCCGTCCACCTTCCCCGCCCCCCCGGCACCACAAGGGGCACTTAATAAATGTGGGTCTGCGGAGGACAAGCTTCACTGAAAGCTCGAATAATGGGAGAACAGTAAGGGGAAGTCAGAGAGGGATAGAAACTCTTACACAACCTCAAGTCCTTGCCCTCATCGCTAGTCCCTGTCTCCTTCGGAGAAGTGCTCAGAGCCGTGGGCCGGACGGTGTCTGTGAGCGTGGCAGACACATTTCTCCTCCAGCGCGGCTTTCTCTCCCTTGACCGTCTCCCCGCACACCCGGGCGGCCCCACAGCCTGCGCGGCTGGCTCAGCGGGCTCAATTCCGGCTGCACCACTCTGCAGCTGTGTGGCCTCTGGAGAGACACCCCGGTGAGAAAAGCTGTCTGGGGGCCGTGAGGACTTGCGAGAGGTGTGTGCAATGGCTGAGGTGTAATAAGGCTTGTTTCTTTTTATTATCATTCAATAAAAGAAAACTAAGCTTTCTTTTTAACATCTTTTTAAACTCTCTGCTGACCATTCTTCCTATTTGTAGCCTGCTTTAATATTTCATAGAGCACTCACATCCATTAGCTCAGTGGATCCCACACACGGCTGAAGGAGGCCTGCGTCGTTATTATGTGATTGTTATTCTGTTGCAAGATAAAGACACTCATGCTCCAGAAAGGCACAGACCTCTCTCCTCAGTGTTGGGCTGGCCATCTGATGCTGGGTCTGGCCTTGAGGACAGGTGATGAAAAAGGAACAATGCAAAGCATTTCAGAAAGAAATCCCGTGTTATCCAGTTGCCATATACTTTTCCTTATCTGTAAAATGGGGATTAGTGCCACAGGATACGCAAAGGAAATCAACATCCTAGGAACAGCTACATCTTGACAGTCTGAAGGGAGTGAGACGCACTCCAAACAGTCCCCTTCTTCCAGAATAGAGACCAGCTTGGACTTCAGGAGAATAACTGGGCCAGCTTCTGACAGGAAGTTTCCCCACCAGATCGTCCATGTCCTTGCATGAGAAGATTTTGGATTTTGAACTGAAGAGAGAGAGAGTGTGTGTGGGTCCAGGTATGTGTTCTATCAAAGACATTCCAGAGCAGAAATGAAGACTCCCGCCAACACTGACACCCTGGGGGAGAGTCTGCCGCATTCGGAACAGATGGGACAGGGGTGGGTGAAGAGTCAGGGGAGAACCAAAATACGTGGAATCCCTTTCTAGGTCAAAAATCAATTTATTCATTTCTGGATATAAAGATGTTTTTTATATATATATATATATATATATATATATATATATATATATATATATATGTTGATTTTTCTCTGCAAATTATTATAATCAGTATATTACATTTCAAAGTATAATCCTTCAGATAATAATTATAAATCTGTGGCTTACTTTTAATTTATTGAATTCAAAACAAGGAGCCATCACCTTTGTGGCTCTACATCTGCCTGCTGATGGGCCCCGCTTGGCTCCCACGCTGCTGCGGGCGCTGGAGCCATCTAGGAAGGTCTGTGCCACAGACCAAGCCCCCCTCAGTGATGGCGCCACCTGTGTCTAGAAATCACCACATTGCTCTAAGTGAATCTTTTATTTTCCGGTAACTGTGTTATAGTTTTCCTTCAAAATACTGTGTGATGCTCTGATATTCTTGGAACGGGGCTCCTCAAACCACAGAAAGAAAAGATGGAGGAAATGGCAGGAAAGCTGGTCCTTGTTGAGCAGCTGTGTTGTGGAGGGCACTGTTTCAGATCTGCCAGCCCTGGCAGAGGTGCTGCTGTGACCGCAGCAGGTGACTCGTGGACAGTCAGGACACATGCTCGACCTGGAAGCAGAGCCGGAGAGCTTCCCGTGACATGAGGCCTGTCCTGCTCGCGATCGCCATCTCTTGAAGACGAGCATGACCTGCCTCAACCCTCTGCCCCACGGAGTCACGTGGGAGCCTCTGCTCCTGGTCCTCTCACCAAGAAAACATTAATGTGACTTAGACAGCTGCTGCAAGTGTATTGGTGGCCCTTAAATACTGCTTTAGACTTTGAACTCAGGGCAACTTAAAAAGTCTTTGAACTCTCACTTTAACAGGATCTTTCTTTAAATTCTTTTATAGATTATGAGGTCATAAGAGCAAGAAAAAGTCAATTTCCAGTTTCCTCCTCATTGCACATTTCTCACACGTGCTTTCACTCGCCCACGCGCGCAGTCTCCCGCAGAAGCAGAGGGGTCAGAAGACTTTTCCTACGCAGTCGTGGTCTGACCAGGGAACAGGCTCTGGTGACCGTGGAGCTGCTCAGGGAAGCCACAGGGCAGAGCCAGGACACGCCTTCAACAGTGGAGGAGGTCGCTGTCTTGGAGCAGTGATTGTCCACAGAGACCGTCCCTGCCCTCTGGGGTGGGCCCACCTGCCCTCACCAGGAAACTGCACTGAGATGGCTCTAGAGGCCCGATGGGCAGCCTCACAGAGGGCTTTGAGACAGTACTTCAGCTGAGCAAAGTCTGCCACTAGTGTCTGGACAGTTTGCCTTATGCCATCTTTATGGGGATTTGTTTGTGACTTTCTCTCCTTCCTTTCTCTCATTATTTCTTCCTCCTCCTCCTCCTCTTCTTCTTCTTCTTCTTCTTCTTCTTTCTTCCTTCTTCCTTCTTCCTTCTTCCTCTTCCTCTTCCTCTTCCTCTTCTTCTTCTTCTTCTTCTCCTCCTCCTCCTTCTTCTTCTCCTCGTTCTTCCTCTTTCTCTCTCTCTCACGGCTGGGGATCTAGAGCCTCAGACATGCTAGATGAATATTGGCCTCCTCCTCCTCCTCCTCCTCCTCCTTCTTTTTTCTTCCCTTTTAAGTTTTGCTATGCAGTTCAGGCTGGCCTTACAGCAACTTATTAGCTTCCCATGAACTCATAGCAATTCTCTTGCCTCAGCCTCCTGAGTGCTGGGATTACAGGCATGCACCATCATCTTCCTTTCCCTTTTCCCTTCCCTCCCCTTCCCTTCCTTTTTCCTTTTCCTTTTCTTTAGCAAAAAAGCTGCTGGAATGAGATGGACACGTACCTCACCACACACCAGCTCTCACATTCAGACCTCCCTCAAGATGGGGGAGGGCTGCGCCAATTCAGATCCTGTGGTAGGAAAGTCCAGACAGCCACCTCCCTGGCTCCCATCTGGGTTTCTGGAGCCCCTCCCCAGCCCTGAGAGCTCAGCCCATCTCCACAACATCCAGCAGAGGAGCACGCAAGCGGCCACACCGGCTCAGACCGCAGACCAGCACCCTCCTGCTACCCAGGGTCTCCACCTCTGCCAGTCACATCTTCTGCTCACATCCTGAGACTGCCTGCGTCATTATTTACTTAAGGCAGCTTTGAAAGTGGCCACTTTTCCCCTTAAGAGTCTTTGTTCAAACACAAAATTTGACCTCCTCACCGAAGTTGGAAATCAGTCTTACTGACCACGAATAGGAGACAGCCATAGAGAAATGCAGTGACCCGTCACCACAGCCAGCGGCACTGCAGCCTGCTGCCAGCTCTGAGGCCTGTGCCTCTGTGAGAGGGAGGTCTGCAGGCGCAGGGGAGGTGCTGCAGACAAGCTGGCCGCCAGCAGGCTTTCTCCTTGAGGGGAAAGGAGATCTGAGCCAGGGCCAAGAGCTGCTGTGAGGTGTGCCACTCCGCTGGGTGGCACCTACTAGGGCTTACCCCACTCCAGGGGAATGGAAAGGTGCCCCTATGGCAGAACCACTCCAGGCCCATCCAGCTGCCCCGGTGGCCGCACCATCCCAGGGGCGGGTGTCCTCTGCAAGGCCGTCTCCCCTGTGGGGTTAGGGCTCCTTCCTGCCCACTCTCGTCCGTTCTGCCAGGCATCAGAGGTCTGCTGTGCTCTGGGCCCCTTCTAGGCCTCCTGCTTCCTGTTCTGCACTTCTAGGGCCCCCTGTGCTCAACCAGGCAGCTTCCTAGTGTCAGACGTGACCTGTTGGTTCCTGTTAGACCCCTTTCCCCTCCACTGCCCCTGGGCCACTGCCATCTCCTCCCTGGGCCTCTGGCTCTCACTGGGTGCGATGTTGGGACCTTCACTTCCTCACCAGGCTCTGTCTTGACTCCAGAATTCCACAAATGACACTCTCTCTGCCTGAAGCACTGTTCGACCCCCAGGCTTCTGTCACCCGCAGGCCCCGAGTCCTTCCATTTCTCATGCTCTTGCCGAATCACTGTCCACAGGCCACCCTAGCTGAGCCTCTCAGCCAGTCCGTGCTGGGCACACCCATGCTTGCTGACTGGATGGAAACTGCTCACCCTCCCCACCTCCCAACCCCCTCTGACTTTCTGCCCGCTCTGCCCCGAGTCTGGTCCTAACTAAATCCTGCTCTCCCAATTGAGAAGTTCAAGTCAAGTCCACATCTAAAACCACCTGGATCTCTGACGCACTCCAAATCCATCTTCCCTAGAGCCCGTTTGTTGAATGAATGCAGGCAACAGTGCACACAATGAAATGGAGAGAGGCAGGAAATAACATGTTACAAAACTCAAGCCAGGACTGAGGACTTAGCTCAAGTGGTACCACACCTACCTTGGAAGCACAAGGGCCCAAGTCTGATCCCTCGTACTCCCAAAACAAAACAGAACAGAACAAAACAAATCAAGCCAACAACTTCTGTGTTTCAGCAGGAAAGACACGGTTCCCATGTCTCCATAAGATCTCTTTCCTAACTCTCTACAGGACTTCTTTTCTTGGAAAGGCTGGTAGAGGGAGGAGGAACAACAGACTGAGATTACAAAGACTTGTCCAGCTGGGTACGGCGGTGCATGCCTGTAATCCCAGCACTGGGGAGGCTGAGACAGGAGGATTGCTGCGAGGTTGAGGCAAAGTCTGGGAGTTCAAGGCTGGCCTGAACTCTATCTCAAAACACAAAACATGCAAACCCCAAAGGCTTTTTCCGTTTGTCTTTGTGATAATAGAAAAAAACACTAAGACAGCCTCTTTTGAAAAGTTCTTCTGCTCTTTGGGAATAAATAATAGTTAATTATGGCACGAAATTCAAAGGGCAATTCCACACTTCCATAAGCATGGAAGCCGAAACAGGAGACTGTCCTGAGTTCCAGCCAGCATGGACTACATCATAACTTTCAGGCCAGTCTGCACTACATAGCTAGACCCTGTCTCAACGAAACAGAACAAACAAAAACCCACATTGCGGATGCCTTTCCTTGGCCCATCACACAGTGCGTGCTCTGTTGGGAGTTGGGTACAGGTGGGAATGGAGACCTGCTCACCTGGGGCCTGGGAAGGCTCTGGGGTGCGAGTGGGCCAAGCGTGTGCACAGCGCCAAGGTCTGATGGAGCACTGGGCTCGGCGGCCCGGGATCGCTAGGGGACAGCCTCTGGCCTTGTTGGCCACACAAAGCCATGGTTGAAGTCAGCTTCACAGAGCTAGTTTTCAGGGCAAACAAGAAAAACGAGGCTCTGGAACAGAAAGCCTTAGGGAGGGCCTTCCGGGCCTGGGGGCCTGAGGCTCAGGGACTTGCAGGGAGCTTCGGAGGATGCCAGGCTCCCCCTGAGCAAGGACAGGGCTCCTGCCAAGCCTGACCAGTCTCAGAGGGCATAGGACCCTTGCAGATCTGGGCCGACGTCGAGTCCTGAGCCACACTGTCATCCGCTGGGCTTAATAACATGCCTTCCGGTCTATACTGTCAGCTTAAGGAGGCCTGAGTCTCATTTCTTCTTGCAATCACAACCCGATAAGGGTGAACTCAGAACTAAACTTACTTTCTCCAACTTGTTTTACGTACATATCATAAAACTTACCATCTGAACCATTTTAAGTATGCAGGTCAGCAGCACTACATAACTCCTAATGTGGGGCTGTCCGGACTGCTTTTTTACTATAACCCCAACCCTTGAAAAGAGTTCCCATTCTCCTCGCGAAAGGTCCCAGGTGGCCGCCATTGTTCCGGCTTTGCAGCTTTGGCTGCTGTGAGCACCTCACACAGTGGAACCACACTGCGTCTTTGTGCATCTGGCTCATCGCACTCAGCGCAGTGTCTTCGGAGCCTCCCTGAGGGCCCTGATCAGATCCTGGACTTTTGCAGGTCGAGGATGGTTCTGCTGTGGGTAGAGACACGTTTCACTTACCGGTTCATCTAGTAGTGGATGCTGTCCGTGTGTTATCAATAGTGATCATGCTGCTGGGAAGGGGGCGGAAGGAAACACTTTTCAAGGCTATTTCTGTTCTTCTGGGTTCACACCCAGAAGTGGTGCTGCTGGACTTCATGCTCCTTCTATGTGAGATATTTTCAGGAACTGCTGTATTGCTCTCCACAGCTCGGCCCTTCACGTTGCACTGAGCATGCACAGCTTTTCTGCCTTTGGCCTGCTCTTTCTTTCTTTCCACCCTCTCTTCCTTCCTTCCTTTCGTAGCCACACTAATGAATGTGAGGCAACATCTCACTGAAGGTTCTGATGTACATTTCTCTAATGATTAGTGAGAAAAACATCTTTCCTTGTATTTATTGGCCACTTGCATATCTTCTTTGGAGAAATGTCTATTTGAGTCCTTGCTCATTTTTAAACCCCAAGATAGTGTCCACTAGGAAGGGGGCACCAGCTGGGTGACGGGAGTCCTGGGTGTCACAGGATCTTTCTGGATGACCTTGGTGAAAGCCTCGACTAATTCAGCTTCTGCCACCTCCACGCCCTTCTGTGAACAGTTCAAGGAGGCAAAAAGCAATCTTTATGGCTATCATATTGGCAGGATTGTGGTTCAAATAAGGCCATTTCTGAATATTTCCCAAGCCACTCAGATATGAAAGTCATAATGGGCAAAGACTGGCATGACTGGGGAGCTCAGCAGAACAGGAGTGTCAAAGGCCTTTGGAACTGCTTTCTGTGGCCCTGCTAGTCTGGAACCAGTTCCAAGTCAAATATAGGCACAAAGGGGAGGTTCAAACTCCCACTGGCACGCCAGCCCTGCAGCCTCACTACCTCCACTGGAAAGACAAGGGAGCAAAATGAGTTAACCCAGTCACGGGGCAGCCTCAGAGTCGCAAGGTAACCCATTAGGCCTGTCCCTCACTTTTGACTCCTTACAAGCCCCGGGTCACCGAGTTTTTCCATCACCTCCCAAAGACCAACATTCTGCAAATGATGTGGGGCTGCAGAGGCTGTGGACAAACCAGAGGCCCTGAGCACACCGTCTTAGACTCACAGCACCATCCAGTTGCCATATTTGTAAGTGAACCAGATCCAGGCCATATATTAATTTGTTATTCTGTGGGACCCAAATCAAAATCATACGACTGTGAGGCTGATACTCCAGAAAGCACAACTGCAAGACACAAGTGAGCAGCCCTGTTCCAGGTGTGCTCAATCTTCTCCTGACGCCTGGAATCCAGTAGGTTCTGCAAAAAGTGGGCTGCTGAGCTGCCGAGAGAGAGAGAGAGAGAGAGAGAGAAAGAGAGAGAGAGAAAGAGAGAGAGGTCAAGTGACCACAAATTCCTAAGCAATAAATTATTTCCAGCAATCAATCAACAGTTAACAACAATGGCGATGACTAAACCAACCTGGCAGTCAGGGGAAGCCCCTTTGAGATGTGCGGAAGCTTCTGGTCTGCAGCGTGACAATGTAGCAGGAGTGAGGCGAAGCAGCAAGGCACTTGCCTGAGCCGCGGGGTCCACACACACCCACTGGCGTTCATAAAGGTCTCTGGCCAGAAAAGGTAGAGGCCAAGGGGGAGTCCCATCACCTCC
>PVIR01013993.1:0-41150 GCA_004026965.1 Petromus typicus | reverse complement strand
TTGATTCCCATTTTTAAACCCTCCTATATGTATTTTGGTAGGTTAGACCTTTGAGAAGTGATTAGGTCAGAAGGTGAGATCCTGTTTCAAAGTAAAATAAAAAGAGATGAGGAAGATGCTCGGTGGTAGAGCACACTCTTAGTATGCAGAAGGCCATCATCGGTTCAATCCTAGTACTAAAAAAAATGAGTCTTCTCTGGCACACTTCCTCTGTATCATGATCTGATAGCAGGAAGATGCTCTCCAAATGCCAAGTAGACCCCAATGCTACGTTCTTGTAGTCTCCAGCCCTTAGAATATGAGGTAAATAAACTGCTATTCTTTATAAGTTACCCAGGTGTGATATTCCATTACAGCAACAGAAAATGTACTAAGACATTCATTCACAAGGTTGTTAAAAGCCCCTCATCTTCCACATTCATTAGACCACCCCCTCAGCAACAACATCAATTTATATTTTCTATTCCCCCTACCTCACTCTGGCCCAAGACAAAGGCTGAGCTTTTATTCTTTTGTCTGGTCTGAAATACCTGAAAATTAAAACAACTTTGCACCAGGCAGGCCAGCTCTCATCCTCTACCAACTCGCAGCCTCTCAGGTCACCTCCTCAGAGTGATCCCAGCCTCATGTGCCTCAGAACACTACTTTAACTGCCTTACAAAACCTCAGAACCTTGTGCAAGAACCTTTCCTATCACCCTAAACTATGAGAATTTTTATCCTGCTTGAAACAGGGTTTCAAGGGATTCAATCTTCAGATTCTCTCCTTTAAAATCTGCTTGAAGGACCGGGGAGTTAGCTCAGTGGTTCCAGCGCCTGTCTTGCAAGCGCAAGGGCCCCGGTTCGATTCTCCGGTAACCACATACAATACTGGGTGTGGAGACTCACGCCCAGCAACAACCAGTATCACATAGCACAGTGCCGGGCGTGGTGGCTCACGCCTGTAATCCCAGCACTCAGGAGGCAGAGGCAGGAGGATTGCTGTGATGTGAGTCTGAGGCTGAGCTTGGGGCCAGCCTGAACCACAAAGTGAGACCCTGTCTCAAAAAAAAAACCTAAAATCTGCTTGAAGACACACCTATGATAGAAAGGAAGTTCACATTTTCCACTTTTTCTCATATTTTCCCTCCTCCACTTTACTAAGAAAAGGTCTATCTTTCACCCTTCCAGAATTTTCCATCAGTACACTGCCCCAGGGAGTAGAAATGTGGGAGGCATCAGACAAAAGGACAACTTCAAATGTGGAACACAAAAAACACTAATCACTGAGTGACATATCCTTTTGCAAGTCAGGTGACGGTCAATTATTTGCTTTCACTGAAACTGCAGGAAGACCTATTAGAGTTATCAGCTGATCATTAAGATAATTGTTGATAATAGCTTACGACAAGATCTTTGGCATATATGGCAGAAGGAATATAAAGACTGAAATGATGTATGCATATATATGTGTTTAATTGTGTGTAGATTGAAATACATATATGCATAAAATTTTAACAGAGTAATAAATAGAAGTCTTTCAAGTATAAGATATGTTAGGCCAATTTCTTGGGGAAAATAGAAAATTCAAGTTCAAAGAGGAAAAGGAACGATACAAAATTTATATCTACTAAGGAAAACTTATTCATGTGTTTTTTTTTTTAATTATCTTTATTGGTACATTAAATATACACATCATGATTGCACTCCATAATGGGGATTTGTACCAGTATAAGACACAACTTAATTCTCATTTTTTCCCATAGCCCCACCCACCCTACCACCCCCCCATATATATAAAATTTGTTTCCTTACTTTTTTGTTACAATCTCAACAATGTCCCCTTATTCATGTGTTTTTAAATGGATGTTGATGGATGGAAAGTCATTATTTAGATTCTATTTTAAAAAATGGCATGAGTCTTATTTTTGAGTACAATATTTCCAGTATGCTAGAAATTAAATCTTTTCACCTATTTAAGTATATAATTAAAATATTTTAAAAGTCAACTTCAAAATATATGGAGGTTTACAGTTTAACAAAAAAAATTAGAAGATATGTAAACAAAAATGTTTGAAAATCACTGGCCTAACTTATATTGAAAGAACTCTGGCCTAGAATTGGAAAATTCTCTCTTCTTAGTTCTGTCACTAACTAGCTGTGTGACCTTAGAGAAGTCATTTAACCTGTCTGGGCCTTGGTTTTCTCATCTGTGAAATTAAAAAACAAGAAAACATGAAATCTAAAACTCCCTCCAATTCTACAACCCTCTGTTCTGTGACCTCTAAAATTGGTTTCCTGTCTCTTTACAGTTTTATTTCTTCCTAGAAGTATCTTACTCTATCCTGTTCCTACTCCTATGGCTATGTACCTCCCTTGTAGGTTGGGTGATGAGTACAAATGAAGGCCCCCAGCCTCCAGCTGGCCCCTTCATTTCTTCCCAGGAGGAACCTTCATGCATGAGCTAAAGGAGCCCAACCTCCATATTCTAGACTTGTACATTTCCCCTATGTCCCTGGCCTTCTACACTGCCTACCCCTATGATCCCCCCATCAAAAGCACTGAAGCAAAGGCCTGTGCAGGCCCTAGCAATGGGTTCAGGGCACTTGGGCAGGGCATCCGTTCATTCTGAGCACCCAAGTAACAGTTTCTAGCACTCACATTGCTTTTGTACCACAACTTTATAAGGAAGAAAGGCTAGAGTGGGGTCATCTAAAGCACAGGGCCCAAGGAAGACTCAGTTGCCCAAGTCTAAGGTGGTATTGTCTGAATGATTTTCACTCAAGAGGATTGAATACACACATTGCATGTGCATACAAGGAAATGTTTTGTGTCAATAAAAAGAGAGAAACCACTGATCCACCAAAGAACACTAGGTAAATCTCAGAGACTATGTTAAGTGAAAGAAACGAGACGTGAAAGTGTACAGACTGAGTGATTTCATCTATATGAAATGCAAGCAAATGAAATCTATACTGATGAAATATTAGAGATTACCTTGGGGCTAGGGTGAAGGAGTTGACTGTGAAGAAGCGTGAGAAAAGTTTCAGGGATGAGGAGATTGCTTTGCCACGTGATTATTGTGATGGTTTCACAGATGTATATATTTGCCAAACTCATCAAATGTAAAATGAATGCATTTTATTGTATGCAAATTATACTTCAAAGAACATGAAGAAAAACAAGAAACAACAAAAGGATTGCCTGGCAGAACTAACATCTGTTGATAAGTATACATTCCACATCATGGGAGGATTTTTTTTGCTCTATCCTTAATAGATTCTCCCTAAATATATACTCACATGTTCTGAAAGAAATAAGTATATGTGTATATATGGGAGAAGGCTGTCACCTGCCAGTCAGATTTAAGAACCCCAGACTTTTTCCTAGACCCCAATCTACTTTCATTGTAGAGTCAAAATCTTCTCCAGTATGAATTCTCAACAGCGCTAAGTTCAAGTCCAAAGACCTCATTCTTATGAGCTTCCTAACTATATACATCAAACTAAAAACCAAGCATGCAGGACCTTATCTCATCTTTCCCCAAACCCTGTGAAGTAGGTACCTTTGCTCACAACCATTTCACAGCAGGGAAAACCAGAGCTAAGTTCCTCCACCTGGTAAGAAATAAACCAGGATTTGAATCTAAGTCTCTTAAGCACTGTCCTCGTTTATAATTCTCAAGGGCATTATTTAACTTTTGAACCTAGATTTCCTTTCTAAAGCTGGAACGATACTGTTTGCATTTAGAACTATAATGAAAAACAAACACAGTGTCATTGTTGTGTTCAATAGATTTCAGCAGGGCTGGGGATTTAGCTCAGTGGTTCTGGCACTTGTCTTGCAAGCACAGGGCCCTAGTTTGATCCCCAGTAACCATTTACTATACTGGGTGTGGAGACTCACGCCCAGCAGCAATCAGCACCACATACCACAGTGCCAGGCGTGGTGGCTCATGCCTGTAATCCCAGCACTCGGGAGGCAGAGGCAGGAGGATTGCTGTGATGTGAGTTTGAGGCTGAGCTCAGAGCCAGCCTGAACCACAAAGTGAGACCCTGTCTCAAAAAAAAAAAAAAAATAGATTTCAGCAATATGTTAGTTATAGGCACAAAATTTCCAATCATTTACAGTTTTTGCATTAAATATCAACATCACTACTTCCTCCTCACCTTTCTTCTGACAGGTTTTTCAGTGCAGCCAATAAAGGCTTAGATCTCAAAGATTCAAAAGCAGACAGCAATTCCATTCGAGCCACTAAACAAAGTTCAGTCAGTCCAAGAAAGTTTACACCGCATCACAATTTGTGTTCGAAGCCCACTAGAGGAATTGTTCCACTCCAAAGAGAAGATTCTAAAATGTTAAAACGTCGTTAGAAGAAAATCTAAGTTTAAACAAAAGAAATTGAGATTCTCCGTTGGAGGTCTCTTGGCTGGCGGCCCTTGTCCTCTAAAAACAAATTTAACAGTGGGTTATTTTCCAATAAAAATTGTGCTTTGTGATGTTAAGCAAGATATCTAATAACCTTGTGACTTCACTTCATATTCAAAGAAAGGAGAATCATAATGATTCCAATATATAGGAAAAAGGTAATATCAAAATAAGAAGCTGTGTAGTTACAAATCTGCCCACAGATGGCTTATCTTTGCGAGCATGATGTTGTTGCTATGAGATCAATGGCAGGAGTGCTCTGGCATAGTGCCAGGCACACTATAGGAACTCAGTTCTGACTAGTGCCCTAACTACTCCTGAGGTTGGAGTGGGTAGGATTTTCTCAGAAGCACTCTCTTCTTTATTATAGCAACTGAGTCAACAGGGACTGCATCCACCTTAACTTCTAGAAAAACAGGACAAGTAAAATTGCAGTGAAGGTGCCACCATGTCTAGGCTTAAATGCCCATCGTTTCATCACAGGAAATAAAGTAAAGGAGGGCTTTCCTGGAGGCTAATTAACAGACAGCTACAGTCATCTGAGATTTAAAGGAATAAAAACAAACCACCAGCTGTCACCGATCTCTTCCATCTCCTTTTAGAACAGTAAAGCTAAGAGGAGGACATTCTTATCAGTAGCTTCCAGGAGTCTCCAGAATGATTATGGAGCACAAATTCACCCTTGTGAGTAATCAGCTATCAGGTGGGATCTGCATCCTGGTGTGTCCTCCACCCAAACTCTTTATCTCTAGGGCAGCAGAAGTGAAAAGGTAACCACTGTGTCCTCCATATGCAGGGCTCCGCTCTGACACAATCTGCCAGGCAGCTCTCTGCTGGCTGGCCCAGAGTCCCATGAGCCTTGCCACAGCTCAGTGTACTGACAGAGGCTTGGATCCAAGCTGGGCTATGATCTTTTGCCTCAAATTTGGAAGAGAGATTCAGCTGAGTCAGTAGTTAATTATAGTTGATGGACTTGTAAAGTGATACAGACTTGGCTGCCAGAGGAACCATTGGAGCTGCCTTCTTTGGCCCACGTGCTCAGAGAAGCAGGAAATGCCATTTAGCCTGAGAAAAGAATGATGCAGAGCCACAGAGAGAGTAAGAGAGAAAAGACAGAAGAGGACACTGCAGACAAGATCTTGAATGGGCTGTGCAACTGCCCTTTTGTCCATTCCTTCCATTCAGATCCTAGAGGTTTTGTTTCTTTCATTTAACATGTTAAATTACTGATGCTCCAGGAAGAGACATCACGTGAGTCTCATTGTTGCTCACTGACATCTGCATTGAATAATAGAATTGTTCCCTGAAGCAAGTTTTGATATGGAGATTGCAAGGATAGTTAAGCACAGATCCTTAGGAAGGGAAAGTGCCCTCCAATCCAGAGAGCTGAGAAGCCTAGAAATAATTTGGAGCAGCCAACTTAGACCACTCCAGTCACTTGCCAAGCTGAATCCTGAGCCAAGGTGGTTTGGCTCACCTACCAGCCCTTGCCCGATTCTCACTCACTCTTTTCCCTCCTGTCTTACCTGGACTCTCTTAGCCTCCCGCACTCAGACCTCACTTGCTCCACTCCATCTTCTCCACTGCCAATGCAGTCTCTTTTTAAACTGTTTATTATTGTACTATCTATCTCCTCTATTAAAGTATCACCTTATGAGACCCAGGACTTTATGAATCTTGTTCCTCAGAAAGATTGAATCAATCCTAGTGCAGAGGTTCCAAAGAATTCTGTCCATGCTTTCTTGTGCCTCTTATGTAATGTTTCCCATGGCTTGAGCTGGTTTTATTCATGCTGATTTTCCCCTTCCCATATGTTCTGCAAGCTCTGCAAGACCATGGATATTGACTGCTTGGTCTTTGAGGCCCCAATGTCTTGTAGTGTCAGACCTTAAAAAATTCGTGATGGGTGGAAGGATTGGCTAGACAGAAGAATGGATGGAGTATAGAAAGGAATTTTGAGGCCTAAGGGTAACTATTTCCATTATTATGGCTACTCAATAAATCCCAAAACCTATTAATGTCAAATAATCATCTTATTATTCTCACAGGAATCTAGAAAGGAAATCAGGGTCAGAAATTTTGAAAAATCTTGATAGGCCAGTTATTATTTGGAATCTAACTTGTGGTTGTAGGCAGATATATCGGTGTGACTTGCAGTCACATGAAGGCTAAATTAGGCTGGACATCCAAGATGGCAAGTCACACAGTTGACAGATGATCCTGGCTGTTGGCAAGGAGCCCAGTTGAACCTCAACCTACATCCTGCAGCTTGAGTTTCATCACAGTAAGGCCACCATAGTACAGCCAAGTTTCTAGTCCCTCAGGACTTCCCACTATCAAGGCAGAAACTATATTGTCTTTAAGTTTCTGGGTTCAGAGTTTCAGTTTCTCTTTTTTTTTTTAATTGAAATCTTTATTGGTACATCACATATACACATCATGATTGCACTCAACAATGAGAATTTTTACCAGTATATGACACAACTTAATTCTCATTTTTTTCCATAGCTCTACCCACCCTACCACCCTCACCACCTATATACATAAACTTTGTTTCCTTTCTTTTTTGTTATATTCTCATTATTTTCCCCATTCACCCTATTTCGCATTGAGTATTTTCTATTTCACAATATATAACATACAATTCTAGAACTCATTTACATCTTTATTTTCTCATACCAGAGAAAACATGTGATATTTACCCATCATGATCTATTTATTTCACTTATGAGGATATCCTCAAGGTATGTCCATTTAAATATAAATGATTCGGGGCTGGGGATATAGCTCAGTGGTTCCGGCACCTGTCTTGCAAGTGCAAGGACCAGAGTTTGATCCCCGGTAACCACATACAATATTGGGCGTGGAGATTCACCCCAGCAGGAATCAGTACCACGTACCACAATGCCAGGTGTGGTGGCTCACGCCCATAATCCCAGCACTTGGGAGGCAGAGGCAGGAGGATTGCTGTGATGTGAGTTTGAGGCTGAGCTCAGGGCCAGCCTGAACCACAAAGCAAGACCCTGTCTCAAAAAAAAAAAAATCCTTAAATATAAATGATTCAAATTTATCATTTTTATGGCAGAGTAATACTCCATTCTGTAGAAGAACC
Source organism: Petromus typicus (assembly GCA_004026965.1). Lineage (NCBI taxonomy): Eukaryota > Metazoa > Chordata > Mammalia > Rodentia > Petromuridae > Petromus > Petromus typicus. The sequence goes on along the minus strand of PVIR01013993.1, from coordinate 33,632 downwards.
ACAGCTTTTTATCCAGTCTCCAATTGATGGACAACAACACTGAGATTTCATCTCACTCCACAAAGAATGGCTGCCATTTCAGAGTTAGCCAGCAACAAATACTGGCAAGGCTGCGGAGAAGGAACACTTCTCCACTGTTGGTGGGAATGTATACTCGTACAACCCCTGTGGAGATCAGTTTGGAAATTCCTCAAAAAGCTAGGATTAAAGGTTCCATTTGACCTGGCCATCGCCCTGCTAGGTATATACACACAAGAATTAAAAGACTCATATCACAGTGACATATGTGCACCCATGTTTATAGCAGCTCAATTTGTGATTGCTACATCTTGGAAACAACCCAAGTATCCATCAACTGGAGACTGGATAAAAAAGCTGTGGTTCTTCTACAGAGTTTCAGTTTCACCTCTGCCATCCCATACTAATCAAAGCAATCACAGGCCCACTCTGATTCAAGCAGACAAAATATAAATACCAGCTCTCAGTGGAAAGATATTAAGAGTTTTAGAACCATTTGCTGACATTACCTCAGCTTAGGGCTTTTTCAGCCCACCCTTTTTAAAATTTGTGGTGGAAAAAATCAAGGTACACAGAACTTGCTTAGTTTATTCACAGGCACAGCAAATGAGTGACAAAGCTAAGACCAAAACCAAACTCTCCTTCACTTGAGCCAGTTTAGCCTCCATATGATATATTACACTGAGAAGACTTCTATTAATTATAATATTCTCACTTCTAAGCAACTAAACTCAACTTTGACAAAATTAATAATAATAAAAAAGAAGGTTAATAGAAAAATCCAAAACCTATCTCAGTCAGTCAAAGAAATTGTTAGCTAATCAGATATTAGAGTACTTCCACGGCCCTCAAGAAAAGGTATTCACTTCTTCCAAAAAAGCTATGGTTGAAGACCATACATACAAGGATCTTTTCTGAAGTATGTCCCTAGATGTGTTAGTTACCTTACTCTTTCCATTGTTGTGACAAACCACATGACAAAATCAAACTAAAGGAAGAAAGATTTCTTTTGGCTTGTGAGTTCAGAGGTTTCAATTCGTGGTCATTTGGTGCATTGTTTCAGGACCTTGTAGCAAGGCAGAAGATTCTGAGTTCAGAGTGAAGTTAAGCTGCTCATCTCATGGCAGCTAAGGAGACAAAGAGAAAGAGAAGAAGGAGCCAAGGTAAATTCTCTGCAAGAGTGTGTCCCACAGTGATCTAACTTCCTCATAGTGATGTAATTCCCTAAAAGTTCAACTACCTCCCTGAGGTGCCAGAGGCAATGACCCAGCCTGGTCTTTGAGAGATACTTCAGATCCAAAGTATAACAGTAAAGAAGTTTTTCTGATCATGTAGGGTAAAACCTGGGAATAATTGATGTGTTCACCACAGAGACATCCTGGCTTTTTTGATATGGCTCATGTGAAAGAATCCAATGGCAATCACTCTGCCACCCAGCTCTCCAACATTTCCATTATTGTTAACAAACCACAGATCTCTTTTCCTCAAGGAAAACTTACCTGTCTCAGCATTACCAAAGAGAGAGGTTAGAGATTAGTGGCCAAACATGCACAAGTGAAATGATCTCCAGGTGACATGTTAGAAAGCTCTTTGTACTTAAAGATAACACAGCATGAGAAAGAGAGAAAAGAGCTGCTGTCAGTGAGGACTCAAGGCCAATACCCCCCTAGTGTTGTTTCTTCCTATTCCAAGGATCAAATTTCCAAAAGGGAGTGCTTCAGCCACCTGAATAGAGTTGGGCTCCTATTCTCATCTCCAATCAATTAGCCTTGGTCACCAGGGCAAGGATGCAGAGCACACACGGTGCCAGAAATGTTTTCCCTGCATTGTCCCACATGTGCTGACAAAGGGTGTTCATCCTGATCATGCTGTGAACCCAGGCATCATCTCTCAGCAGAGGGGATCTCCAGAAACACGTGACCCTGAGGATCTGAAGAACTCATCCTCTTCCCCATGGGATAGTGGGGATTCAGGCTTAAGCATATGTCATGTGATGAACTAGAAGCCACAGTTGGGCAGTAAGTGGTTAGGAATCATTCAGTATGTTTCAAACCCCACGTGTTTCAGTAATTCTTGCTGTCAGGCCATGCACATGGAATTTAATATTCCACAGCCCAAAGCAAGGCAAGATACAAAGAAACAGAGACATTCAATCAAAGAAGTATGAGATTTTTGCAAAACATGTGGGAGCTGTGCATCCACTAAATGACTATTCCTGAAGCTACTCCATGTCATGCTGGTATGTTGAGGTCAGCTGTGATGTCAGGTGTGAGAACATTTATTTTTACTAAGTACCAAAGTTTAAGGATAGTTTGGTAAGTGAAAAGCAAACATATACATGACACATGCATTTCTCCCTGTGATGGCATCAGGGTCTCACATTTACATACATTTCCTCAAGTGGGAGAGAAAGAGGTGTTGTTAAAGCCTTCACATCGCCCTGGGCAAGCCCAGGGAGGATGACACACACGTCACTGTCATCTGATATATTGAGAGAGTTTTTTGTGGGAAAAAAGCTTAAAAACAACTGCCAAAAGTGATGTCATTGCTGATCTGCCAAAAATGGAGGAGTTTAAAAGTTTTCTCAAATCCTGGTGCTGGTTCAGGTTCTGCTTAGTGTTAAGAAAAATTAGCCAACACTGAGAACTAAGGCAAGAATATGACTTCATGTTCCTTAAGCGACATTTTTGTTTGTTTGTTTGTTTGTTTTTTGTTTTTTGGGTTTTTTTTTGAAACAGGGTCTCACTTTGTGGTTCAGCCTGGCCCTGAGCTCAGCCTCAAACTCACATCATAGCAATCCTCCTGCTTCTGCCTCCCAAGTGCTGGGATTACAGGCGTGAGCCACCATGCCCGGCACTGTGGTGTGTGGTACTGGCTGCTGCTGGGCATGAGTCTCCACGCCCAGTATTGTATGTGGTTACCAGGGATCAAACCCGGGTCCTTGCGCTTGCAAGACAGGCGCCGGAACCACTGAGCTATATCCCCGGCCCCCTTAAGCGACATTTTAACCAAGCTCACCTACAAAACGGCTGATTGCACAGTAGGGCACACCTGTGTTTAGCTTTTCTATTTCTTATCTGACAGGAGCCCAGTTGTTTGATGTTAGATGGCCATTTGTACTTTTTTTCCAATAGAAAAGATAAGCTCACACATTACAGTTCTTTTGGTACCATGAAACCTTGACCAATTTTGTAACTATGTGTTAATTCAGCTCATTGTTCCTTTGGCCGACTACACTTTGAACCCGTCCTACCATCCTGCTGACTCTCTCATTAAACGGTGACATGAATAGAATCATTCACTCGCGCTCACTTATATTAGCATGAGAGTCATGTATTTAACATTTTGAAAATTATGCTTCAACAGTAGGAATGAGTCTATAGTTTCTCCAGTCTCCTCAAGGCAGGGTGGTGAGTGAGGTGATTTGCAAAATTCTTTACAGCACCAGTATTTTATGATTCCTTCAATAAAAGTGTGGCATTAAGTCCTTAATAGGGTAGGTTACTTGTTAAAGAAGTTTTCAAAGGAAAATTTAGGAAGGGTTTAGGAGTGATTAAAGAGAAAAATGAATTTTGGCTAAACAAGCCTTTTGAAATTATCACCGAGTCCTGTGGTTTGAACAATGGTATCCTTACTCTCCAGTGCAACAGTGTTAAAAGGTATGGCCTTTGAGAAGCAGCCCCATAGGAATGGGGTGACTGTCTTTTTTCTTTTTTTTTTTTAAATTGAAATCTTTATTGGTACTTTACATATATGCATCATGATTGCACTCCATAATGGGGATTTGTACCAGCATAAGACACAACTTAATTCTCATTTTTTCCTATAGCCCTACCCACCATACCACCCCCCCATATACATAAAATTTGTTTCCTTTCTTTTTTGTTATAATCTCATTATTTTCCCCCTTCACCCTAGAGATGACTGTCTTTTTTAAAAAGCTGGAAGTTGAAAGGAGCTGCTCCTCTATCTTTCCACCATGTGACAGGGTACCTCCTCCCCAAGGGATGCAAGGTGCTATCACCAGGCGCTCATCCAGTCAGTGTCTTGATCTTTGAATTCCTTGTCCCTAAAGCCATGAGAAATAAACTTCTATTGCTTTCAGTTACCCACTTTTGGGCTATTTTGTTATATCAGTTTCAATAGACTAAGACACCAAGTAACCTGAGTGTCCAAGAATGGAAGTCCTCAGACTATCAGAGTCTGGAACAAGCATGTTACCTTGTCCAGAAATGGTTGTGAGTCCTTATGGTGCCTGTTTTCCAGAATAGGGTTATATCACTGATAAATATGGGAGGCAGAAAACAATCCCCCAATTCCTCCTTATTTTGCTGGATTAAAGCCTGCAGCATCAGATGTCAAACAGCAATCTGAGCAGGTCGCTCAGCACCTTAATACCCAAAGTGAGGTCTCTGGTCCAGCAGGAAGATACCACCAGCCTCGCTGACCTAGTGAAATAGGATCTGTACTTTAACAAGCTCCCCTGGTGATTTGTGCACATAAGGAGGCTGAGAAGTACTGATCCCCCTGTAAGGTCCATAGGTGTCCTTAGCCTCAGTCATATATTAGAACCCTCTAAGGGGTCTTAGTGCTTACAGACGGTGAGTGGTATTTATGTCTCCCCTCGCCTGACAGGCAAAAGGGTGATAGATGGGAAACATAACTACTCTTCTCAAATCAGCACCATGTAAGAAAAACCTAGGAAAGGGACTTTAGCAATACCAGGCTTTTCAGTTTGGGTTCTTGGAAAGAAAGCAAGGAAAGGAAGACTGAAGACTAAAGGGAAGAGATAGAAGAATGGCAAAGCCTGTGGATTCCTGGCCATTTTCCTCAAGTATGAAGGTATTCTTGACTGGCCAGGATGCCTCTCCCCTATTCTGGCTAATTTTACTCTCTGAGTTTACCCTGAGTTTTTGAGCAATAATCAGGGATCATAAAACCTCAAAGGTTCCAGAAAGCACAAATGAGAGGAAGGGGAAAGTGTCCTTTGACTATCATTAATGATGTCCTTCTATTGATTCTGAATCCCAGGCAGGGAATTTTCTTCCTATAAAGTTTGATAGTAGAAATCCCCATAATAATCAAGTTAAACTTAGCACTATCACAGCCTACAGCTGCCAATTTTAGAAATGCTTTGCTCTGAGCCCAAGATGATTAGGTTAAGTACCAGTGACTTGCAAATGTGAGCCCAAATACTTGTCATAGATGTATTCTGACAACTACAGTCCAACATCTGTTTAGCCCAGAGCTCTGGTTTCTTCTATTACAAAGTGTCCCTTGTGGGTCTAGCAGATCCCAGAGGATCAAGAAATGTGGTGGTACTGAGAAGGGTTGCTTTTGGGAAAACTTTAAATAAAAAGGATATATAGAGTTGTAAAAACATAGTCAACCAATAAATTTGTTGAAGGTAAACTATGATAACGTAAATTACTATAATATGCCCCCCAATGTTTGGCAGCAAAACAACTGAAGCTTATTCATTCCTTATGTAAAGTTCAAAACGGGTATAACAAGCAGAGATTCAGAAGCTGAGTTTCAGGCTCACTCCCTATTGCCGTCTTAATTTGTGCTACTGTAACAGAGAACCATGTAATGATTTCTAAATAATAGAAATATGTTTCTCATAATCCTGAAGGCTAGAAGTTCAAGACCAGGGTGCCAACATTGTCAGATTGTGGGGGAGGATCTGCCTTCATGTTGCAGACAGATGACTCCTTGTTGTATCTTCACATGGCAAAAAGAGGGTAGCAGAGCTGCCTGGCACCTCTTCTTATAGGGTACTAACCCCATTTATGAGGCTCTGCCCTCTTGACCAGATCATTTCCCAAGGGCCTTACCTCCTAATACCATCACTAGGGAAGTTAGGATTTCAATACACAAAATAAGAAGGAATACAAACATTCTGTCCATAACTACCATACTTGTCTGCATTAGCCAGTGGACTAGGCAAAAGCTTAATGATGACTTTGCACAGTGGCTGACACCTGTAATCCCAGCATTTGGGAGTCTAAGGCAGGAGCAAAGTGAGTCCCAGGCTAGCTTGAGTTACACAGCAAGTTCATGGCCAACTTGGACTAGATAGTGAGACCATGACTCATAAAACTAAACAAAAAACCCCTTCCCATATAGAAAAGGCCCACGTAACACCTGGGAACCTTTTATTAGTTATAACTCAGTTCCCTGTCTGCACCAACTCCAAAGGAGATGGGGAATGTAGGATAGCTGTGTGCTCAGGAAAGTAAATGAGTTTGGTAAAGAATTTTGCCACAATAGGTCAAGAGCATCATTTTTAAACAGGATAAAATAGAATAAATCAAAATGCATTTGACCTGGAATACAGAAAGGATGAGCACAGTTTTGCATAAGTCTTGTTTCCATCATCTCTATATTGGTTGGCATGCATGTGTATAAATGCATTTCTCACACTAGTTTATAATCAAAAGTTAAATACCCTCCTACTAAAAGACAGATCCCCATAGAGAGTATTAGAAGAGACACCAAAAGGAGAAAATGAGGGTTCAAGTGCTGAAGGGAATTTTAAATTGTTGAGAAACTGAGCAAATGTGAAAATGCTTAAATATTCATTTGACAATCACATGCAAAAAACAAATGCAGCTGTGTGGCTGATCCTGCACTTTATTGGAAAGTGAGTCAGGCTGGACCTACGTTCCCATTCACGCCCTGACAGCTGCCCACCCCGTCTCTTGGAACTTCACCTATGCCCATGCGTGAAGAGTGGGGGAGGATCATTAGTAGTAACTACCAGAATTTGCATGGAAAAATCATCATGAACCAAAAGAAAGAGGCTGTTAATGTTGGCTAAAAGGCTGGTTTTGTCACATTTTAGGACTGAGGCCTTGGTCTAATTTAATTTCCAATCAACAAACCCAAAGAGCTGCTCTCAACACAGCATGGCACTATGCATGAGTGTGAATGTGTATGTGCATGCTTTTGCAAATGTGTGTGTAATGTGTGTGTGCTTGAGGACATACTCCCCAGTGTGCTGAGACATGGGAGAGGTAATACAGTATAGAAAGATCTATAAATATTGAGAGCTCTTAGCATAAATGGAATGAATGAGGCCAGTTTAATCCATTTTGAAAGGATGTAATATAGGGAGTAATTTCAGTGGGTTTTCCTAGGGAGAGGCACTACATAGTTGAAGAGAATCCAGCAGAGATGACATTTCAAGTGTGGGGAGGCTGGAGGTGTAGCTCAGTGGCACCACGCCTGCCTGGTAAGCACAAGACCCTGAGTTTGATCCCTGGTACCAAAATACAAAAGCAAGCAAACAAAAAAAGGGACCCACACTTACCTCAAGTGTGAGAAATCTTTGGTGAACCATAAAACGTGCTTTAGAATTGAAGTCAGCAGGCCTGTATTTGATTCCCAAAGAGATTGTTTATTCTTCCCATTGTACAGATCAGGAAACTGAGAGTTGCAGAGGTAATGTTCAAGTCCTTGCAGCTCATGGGAAGAATTAGCACTAAAACGGTGAATCCAGAAGTAGAAAATGTCAAGAATTTACCAAGTAGGATTATCTGTCTGAATGGCAAGCTCATACCAGGACAGCAGAACATTCAGATGGTGAACGAAGTGTCTTTGAGGACACTGAAAGCTTGGGGACCCCCATGCTTACCTAGGTGTCCTGGGTTATTGTTTCCCCGGGGAAAATAGATGAGCTGGGAGTGAAATGCAAAAGTGGTGGGAATTCTAAGAAATTTTACAGCTAAGTATGGCCCATCTTTCCTGTGCTCTACTACCCTTCAAAGAAAAGAGTTTAATCACCTATAAAACTGGCACTCCGCTCAAGTTCCCCCATACAGTTCTATAAATCCAGCCACCTTCTTTCAATTCCCTTTCCCACCGCCCACCAGAACAGGCTGGAGACAGTCATTTCTTAGAAACACTAAAAATACACATTACATCATCCCTCCTCCCCTCTAACCTTCAATCCCCCACGACAAGCCAAGTAATCTGAGCCCCTCTGCAAGGCCTGCAGGAGCTTCCCTTTGAGCTCTGTGTTTTTCCTATTTATTGTACCTGGGAGACTGACAGACATACGTTTTATGATACATTATATATTAGGCTTGGCTAGAGGCTCCATTTCCATTAAAGATGACTAAAGCACGAAGTTATAGCTGCCTGGACCTCCCCTGCCATTTGTCCTCTGAAGCTATTCCCTGAGCTGTATTTCTGTCTTATACTGTGACATTTGCTCACAAAATGGACAGAGCTTCACCATGAAAAACAAAACGCTACACTCCTCTAATATTTTTTAGAACAGAACTCCAGAGCCCTCATTTTGAATTCCTCTTGTTCTTGGTTCTGACAATTGCCTGAAATAGATGAGTGCTCCCCAAAGTTGCAAAAATCACACCTCCCTTTAAAACATCAACTAAAAACAAGAAAGATAAAATAAAAACAGATCTACTTTTGTCAAAACGGGGTTATGCTAGTTGCCGTTCCCTTCAGGCAAATGTTCTGCAGCCCTATGCAGTTGCTGCATAGTATTTGTTAAATTCTTACTCTCATTCATAAGAAACATGTTTTGAGGGATTTCTGCTTTTAATGTTGCTCTTTAAAAAATTTTAGAATGATAGTTTTAGACCAATCTAGCCACCATGTTATCGTACAGGTAATTAGTAAAGTAAGAAAAAGACAGTGCATAGAAAAGGAGAAACAACATCAGAAGTAAAAAAAAAAATAACAACCTCATTAGCATTGTGACCTATGAATTAAGACTGGTAAGCAGGAAAGAACTTCATTTGTTCTGTGCAATACTCATTGATTAACTGGAAATACACATCAAAGAGCTTCATTTGCATATGCAGCAGCTCTTAAGAGTGCCTCTTAAGAAGCTTTATGAAGGAAGAGTCCGCCGGTACAGAGAGTCCTCTCAGATTACGACAGGAGCCTTCATCCCTTCCAACTCTGAAGGCAGGTCAGCTTCATGAGCATAATGACAAGCAGGACAGAAAGACCATTGAGCTGAACCATGGATGGACACTGAAGTATTCATTCATTATGTAAATATGCTCAGAGGATGAGAAATCTCTTCCTTAGTAATTATCTTGACGTGTGTTTCTCACAGGCGGTTTTCCATCTTCTCATTCTTCACTGTGTACATCTTACAAAAGAATGTGCTCCTCTTCCAACTTCTTCTCAGTTCCTTATCCTAAAGACTCTTCCTCAAGTGGGAGTGGAGCCCCTGTCCACCTTGGCCTTCACACTCAGTGCCACCTAGAGTGGGAGACTTCTGGGACATGGGTGACTCACTTTCTTTGAATACAAAAAGTTCCATCTCTTCGTAAGTCTGTCTGAAAAGTGATGAATGCTAATGAGGCATATCACTAGAATTAGCCTCATCCCTGCCCTCACCAGACATGCAGACACTATTCTACATATGAACTGCTCTGAAAAGCAGAGCCTCAGGAAGCCCTTACTAGCACAGGACTTCTGGGAAAGCAGAGAAGCTCAGTAAATCCTCATCCCTAAAATCAACAATAAATCTGGACAAAACTGTCAAAAATACTCATTTCTGGAATCTGGAAATTGACCAAAGGCCTAAAATAAATCGATAAGTATTTACTCAAAGAAAACTATTTAATCTCTGTGAGAACAGGGGGATTGCAGTATTTTTCCTTGAGCCTTTTCCAACAGCTCCATGGCACTATTCTACCAGGATCAAGCAGACCTGAAAGGCCAGAAGCTCCACTGCTGGCTAACAAGATTTAGTGTGAAGCATGGAAAAACCCACACCCAGAGGTTCTGTTCAAAACAGTATCAGTGTGCAGCACAAGCCATCAGGGAAGGCCCAAATCAGCTAATCTCAGGTTTCTACTTTGGCTGAATCAAGCATTATACCAGCAGAAAACAAGAAGAACAACGACAATAAAACAAAACTATCAGCAAGACCTGGGAGACACAGACAGCACACCCAGTGGAAGATGGCGAGCTCCCACATCTCTCTAGGCTTCTAGAAGGCTGTGCCTGGTGGTGCGCATGCTCAATCAAGAACAACTGGAGATGTCCGTGGTGTGCAAAATGTCTCAGGTGAATGTGAGATGCTGCAAGCACTGAAAGTAAGAGCTGTAGCAGGCTTGCTAACTATCTAAACTTTGAATATCATTTCCCAAACCGTGCACAGTTCTGTCAGTACAGGATAAAAGCCCTTACTGGATAAAAGTGTTAAAATACAAAAGGAAGAAACACAACATCTGATTGAGCTTTGGCTGACCACTGAGCTATGTTAACCTAGGCATACTCCAGAAAAATCACACTTAAAAATTAAAAAATAAAAACATGAATTTTTTAAATGGAGATATAAGTGGCTGCATACTAATGGAAAATGTTATGGTTTACACCAAACATGGCCCCCAAAGGCCTCAAGCACTCATAGGTAGGACTTTTGGAAGGTGCTTGAATTGTGGGGGTTATATAGTTTACTCGCTGTTATGAAGTAGGGCCTGATTGGGGGCGATGTGACTCAGAATGGTACCTCCCCTACCCCACCCCACCCGGCTCTTTCCCTGGCTCCTCCTTTCTCTCTCTGCTTACTATCCACCATGCAGTAAGCAACTTTCCTCTAGTAGGTCTTCCACCATGCCCTTCTGTTATGGCGTACATCTAGATGCCCTCCCCTGAGCCCTCGTGAGCTCACACATGAAGCTTTCATGATGTGACTGGCCTATGGATGTATGATACTGGATCATGGGTGTGACACTAGATTAGTCCACTGATGGGTTTATAGTGAGATGTGATGTTGGGAAGTAATGCCTCATGGGAAAAGGTGGGCAACTGTGGTTATACATATATCTTCCTATCGATGATCCACCATTTTCTGTCTGCTGTGCCAGGAGCTGTTTCTCCTCTGCCATGCCGCCCTACTTTGCAGTTAACTGACTACAAGATGAAACCTCTGTAAATCATGGGCCAAAATAAACCCCTCCTCCTTTCACTTCCAGGTGTCAGATACTTTGTCCTAGCGATGAGAAAGTAGCTAAGACATCATCTTACCTTGGAGCCGGCCAGTCATGAACTGAAAACATGAGCCAAAATACTGCTGTCTTCCTTTAAGTGTGGGCATTGTGTATTGTGTCTCAGAGACAAAAATGTAACAGATACAGAGAGACAGATACTGTACTAAACAAATATAGTGTAGAAAAAATCTGAGAGAAAGACAGAGATAAAGGAGAGAGGGAGAGAGAGGGGGAAGGAGAGAGAGTGAACTCAACATAAAGGAAAATCAGAATCCAAAACTGCTAAAATATAGCATCTAAATTTCCTAGTTTTGAATGAGTTTATACAGAAATGAAACAAAAACCAGGACAAGGTGACACAAGAGAAAAAAAGAAACAGCAGAAATTTTCTGAAAGGCCCCAGGTGATAGATTTAGTGAACTTCAAAGAAGGTGGTTTAAATATGTTCAAGACCTGAAGGGAACCACATATAAAGAACTAAAAGATAATATGACAACAACAACTTGTCAAATACAAAATATCCACAGAGAAGTTATTTTAAAAAATCATGAAGTGCATATAAAATGTACCAATAAAATCAATTTAAAGAACTTATTTGTAAAGGTTCATTTTTAAATTCTGCTGTTTAAAAGCGCAGAAACTGAAATTTTAAAAAATATTCATTAGAGGGTCTCAACAATAGGGTTGAGCAGTAAAAGCAATAAACAGAAAACTTAAAAGATAAATCACTCAAAACTGTCCAGACTGAAGAACAAAAAGAAAAAGTAATAAAGAAATATTCGTAGCACCTGAGAGACCTGTGAGCAACTCACCTACCAACCTGCATGTGTATGTTCAAAAAGGAAGAAGAACGGGCAGGAAATAATACTTGGAAAAGTAATAGCCACAGGCATTCCAAGATGTATCTGAAACATTAATCTGCATGTTCAAGAAGCTCAGTAAACCCTAAGAGGGATAAATCTAAAGAAATTCACACTAAGACACATCACAATCAAGGTACTGAAAGGAAAACACAAAGAGAAACTGGTGAAAGTAGCAAGAGAACAATCAATACATTAACAGTTGATTTCTCATCTGAAAAGATGGAGGCCCCAAGAACAGTAAGAGGACATATTCAGAGTACTGAAAAAAACAAAAACCCGTCCACCAAGAATTCTATATTCGGCAAAACTGCGTTTCAAAAATGAAGGCAAAGTAAAAACATTCCCACATACACATGACTTGTCTTATAGGGAATACTAAGTGAAATTCTTCAGGCTGAAAGAATGACACTAGACAGTAGGCGAATCCACATACAAAATACATAGTATGAGTTATGTCAATTATGTATTTAAATAAAAGAGACAGTACAAAGATAGTTGTTCTTTTTTCTTCTCATTTAAAAGACAATTACATAACATAGTAAAAGCCATTGTGTTGGGAAAAACATTATGCAATATATATAATGAGCAGTAATATTCAAAAGGGGAAGAGACTAGAACTATATTTCTGTATTTTATAGGAATATAAAGTTTCAATATTGTACTGGAATTAAGTTAGTATCTGGAATAGATTATTTTTATTATTAAGGTATATAACTATCCTTGTAAGTCCAGTAGCATTTGTTTTATAAAATCAAGTATGCTAACGTTCAGTGTATAGGTATTTACGATTGTTATTTCTTCCTGTTGAACTGTTACTTTGCCATTGTAGAGTGAATTTCTCTGTCTTGTTTAACTGGTTTGGCTTGAAATTCACACCACTTGAAAACAAAATAGTTATTCGTGGAAAATAAGAAGATGAACAACTGCAGTTTTCCCCGAGAAACCACTAAGAAAATAATCTCAAAATTATAATTAAAAATAAAAACAAAGTAATTAAAATAGTATACTAAGAAAAAAATTACTTAGGACCAGAAAAGGGTAAAGAAGAACAGAGGAACAGAAGGGCATGAAGTAAGTAGAAAACAAATAGAAAAATAGGAGTCAATAAGGTGAAAGGGGACAATGTTGAGATTGTAACAAAAAAGTAAGGAAACAAATTTTATGTATATGGGGGGGTGGTAGGGTGGGTAGGGCTATGGGAAAAAATGAGAATTAAATTGTGTCTTATACTGGTACAAATCCCCATTATGGAGTGCAATCATGATGTGTATATTTAATGTACTAAAAAAAAATAGGAGTCAATACAAATACATTAAAACTTACATTAAAAATGAAGTACTCATTCCACCAGCACATACACTAAAATGGCAACAGCATGGAGAAGATTAGCATGGCCCTGTGCAAGGATGATATGTACATTCATAAAGTGTTCCATTTTTAATGAAAAAAGACAACCCTAAATACTAAATAATACATTATTCCATTTAGATAACATTGTTGAAATAAAAAGATTTTTGAAATAGGGATCAGATTAGTGATGCTGTGAGTTCAAGATGGGGAAAGAGTGTGGATGGCAGAGAAGTGCTGCTCACACTAAAAAGGCAACATGAGGTGCCGGGAATTTAGCTCAGTGTTTCTGGCACCTGTCTTGCAAGTACAAGGGCCCAGGTTTGAACCCCCAGTAATGACATACAATACTGGGTGTGGAGACTCACGCCCAGCAGCAGTCAGTACCACACACCACAGTGTTGGGCGTGGTGGCTCACACCTGTCATCCCAGCAGTCGGGAGGCAGAGGCAGGAGGATTGCTGTGATGTGAGTTGGAGGCTGAGCTCAGGGCCAGCCTGAACCACAAAGCGAGACCCTGTCTCAAAAAAAAAAAAAAAAAAAGCAACATTAAGGGCACCTGTGCTGTTAGAACTCTTCAGTACCCTTACTGTGTACATAGCTGATCAAAATGGAAAGAATTTAAAATTCACACACATATACACATATGAATGATTACAACAAAACTGGAGAAAATTGGAATAAGAATTGCAGATCTGGCCCCTGTCAATATCCAGATTGTAATATTATACTGAAGTTTTGTAAAAAGTTACCATTGCAGTAAGGTAAGCAAAGTGCACCAGGGCCCACTTTGTGTTATTTCTTATCTTCAATTGTCTCAATGAAAATATAAATTTTCAATTTTCTCAATGAAAATCTCAGATAAAGAAGTGAAAGGATTAAACACTGAAGTCAAAAGATTGACAATATTAGACTGGATTTAATACAAGACCCAGCTACATGCTATCTATAAGAGACCCAAATAAGATAAAGTAAAAATATTTTTAAATACTATGCAAATACTTCTACAGTAGAGAAAATTGTTATATTAGTAGCAGAGAAAATAAACTTAAAGGCAAAGAATACTACTTCAAACAAAGTGGAACATTTTATAATTATAAAGTATCAATTAATTAATTCATTAATCAGGAATATATATTAATCAGGAATATATATTAATCAGGAATTAATTAGGAATATAATAAGGAATATATATTATATATTATATATAATTATACATAATATATAATAATATATTAGCATTATATTACATTATGTATAATATATAATAATATATATTAGCAATAGAGTTATAAAATACAGGAAGCAAAAACTGACAGAACTGAAGACTTTTATGCTCCACTCTCAATAGGCAAAACAATGAAACAATCAGCAAAGGTATAAATGAGTTGAATGACATTATCAAACATGTTATAGAATATGTCAACCAACAACAGTGAACACACATTCTTTTCCAGTGCACATGGAACATCCTTGAGGAGAGACCATCTGTTACGCATAACAAAAAAAGTACCATAAACTTTAAAGGACTAAATTCACACAAAGAATGTCCCCTAATAATAGTACAATTAAACTACAAAACAACGAAAGAAAATTTGGAGAATCAATACACACTTGGACATTATGCAACATTTCTAAATAAGCAACGACCCTATATTAGTTCATTTTCCATTACTATAACTATATATCTGAAGCAAGGTATTTTATAAAGTAAAGATATTCATTTAGCACCCAGCATTCCTGAGGTGTAGCACTTTGTAGCAGATGGCATTAAAATGGTAGGAGCTTGTACAAAAGAAGGCAATCACTTTGCCAGGTGGGAAGCTAGAGGACATGGAGGAGTTCTTCTTGTAACAACTAATCAACTTTTTATAAAGAACTACCTTAAGGCTTTCAGACGGCCATGTTTCTAATGAACTAAATACCGCCCACATTTCCCCACTTCTCAAAGGTTCCACTACTTCTTATCATTGCCATACTGGAAACCAAGCTTTCAATAAGTGAAACCTCGGGAGACAAACTACGCCCAAACCATGGCAGGGTCATAGGAGAAATTGTAAGAGAAATTAGAAAATATTTTTAACTGAAGGGAAAAAATACCACAATGTATCGAAAATTATGGCATAAAGACAAAGTGGTGCTTTGAGAAATCATTTTACTTTCAACTACAAAAAAGAATGATGTTATATTAATAGCCTAAGCTTCTACTTTAATAAACAACAAAAGAAAAGAAACTTAAACCCAGAGGAAGAAGGAAGAAGAGTAACAAAGATACAATGGTAGTCAATGAAACAGAAAACAGGAAACAATTCAGAAAATTTATGATACCAAAAATTGGTTTCTTAAGACAAACATCAAAAACTGAGCTATGTTGACCAAGAAAAAGAGAGAAGATATAAATTAACTAATTTCAAATTAAAATAGAGACTATTCCTTATAGAGGTCAAAAATACTATGACCAAATACATTGCAGAAAATTCAATGAAACTGACATATTCCTAGAAAAATACAAATTACCTAAACTGACTCAAGAAGAAACTTTTTCAATGAGTAGGCTTGTAAAAAATAAAGAAAGTGAATTAATAATTCAAAATCTCCCTACAAAGAGAAGCCTAGGGCAAGATGGCTTCAGTGGTGAATCTAAGCATATAAAAAAGTTAAGTTGGTCCTCCACAAATTCGTCCAGAAAGTAGGAGAAAAAAATCTTCTCAGTTCATTTTGTGAGGGTGATATTGCTTTGATGGCAATGCCAGACACAAATACAACATGAAAAAAAAAAATACTACAGACAAATATCTTTTGCGAACATAGATGCAAAAATCCTTACTAAAACTACTAAGTATCACAACCAAGTAACTTTTTACTCTAGGAATGTAATGTTGATTTAGCATGTGGAGATCAAATAATATAATACATTATATTAATAAGATGAATGAAAAAATCATATAATCATCTCAATAATTTTAGAGAAGGTACTTGACAAACCCATTTATTATAAAAACTCTCAACAAACTAGGACTATCATCTTAGAAAAACCTATAAATAAATCATTCCTACCAGTGAAAGACTGAATGCTTTCTTCCTGACACTAGAAATAAAGCAAAGATGTTCACTCTCATAGGTTCTATTCAACATTTAATGAAATTCTTCGCTAGTGCAATAAGCCAAGAGGAAACCTGATTTGACAGGAGAAAGGAAAACTATCTCTATCCCTAGTTTTCTGAATCTATCCTTCTTGGAAGGCATTGAGCTTCTTGAATGTGTCGCTTAACTTTTTTCATTATTTCTTCAAATACTTGTTTCAACTCCTTTCTTTCTCTCCCATCTTTACTTGACATCCATTATTTGTTTACACATGTCTCTGAGATTCTCTGCCTCTTTCTTTTTTCTTTCTATTCCTAAGACTAAATAATTCAATTTACCTATCTTCAAGATTTCTTTTTATTTTCTTATTTTTATTCTCAAATCTCTCCCAACCATTTACACAGCTTTGGACTTGCATGTGACCTTCTAGATTCCCAGGAATATAACAATCCTTTTCAAAGCCTTTATTCTCTGAAGCATTTCAGCATTTCCTCCCATAACTTTTGGTTAGTCTATCATTTGCCTCAACTATTATCTGGTGCCTTGGACAGCAAGAAATACAATATGTACCTGTAAATGTTTCAGTAAGTGCCTCCAAGGTAATAACTCTAGGTCAAGTTTGGTTTAGAATTAGGCAAGATAAAAACACCTTCTAAGCAAGTGTTCCAGAGAGCTACTAGACATGGCTCACAGAATTCACCAGTCAACTAAAGGCAATTCTTTGCAAATAATAATCTTCTACCCCTCTTGTACAGATACTGTGAGTGCAAATTGTTATTTTTAAAGCTATGATGGAGTTTGGTTGTGATGGATGAAACCAGAGTATTTACAATTGCCACAACCCAATCTTTTTGACAACATTCAACCATTTTTTCCTTAATAAGCACTCATGAGTTGCGGTAAGGATTGGTTAGATTCTAGAGTTCTGAAAAGTTGATTCTGACAGTTTTTGTCACTTTTTTATTGTTGTTACGGAGGGGTAGTTTTTTCAAGTTTCTTCACCACCATTTTCTTAATGTCACCGCCTATTAGCATGGGTGAACAAGGTAAACAAGACAACATGATGCAAGATCAATAGGCACAAAAATCAATTTTATTTCTAGATACCAATAATGAGCAGTTGGAAAATGAAATTAAGAAACAGTTCCATTCACTGTAGCATCAAAAGTAATAAAACACTTAGGGATAAATGTAACAAAAAATAAGATTTTTATACTTGAAAACTATAAAATACTATACCAAGAAGTTAAATAAAATATGAATTGAATAAATGGAGAGGTATCATTTTCACAGGTTGGAAAGTTCAGTGTCATTAAGATTGCAATTCTCCCCAAATTGGTCTGCAGATTTAATGCAATTCCAATCAATACCCCAGCTGTCTTTTGTGTAGAAATTGAGAAATTGATCCTAAAATTTATATGGAAGGGCAAATGATCCAGAATAGTCAAAATACCCTAGAAAAAGAAGATTAATACTTCTTGATTTGAAAACTTTTAATAAACTTACAGTAATGAACACAGTAAAGAACCACCATAAGGAGAGGTATATAGATCAATGTAACAGACTTAAAAATGTAAAAATAAATCCTTAGAATTGTAGTTAGTTGGCTGTTAACAAAGGCACACATAATCTGATATAGAAACAATAATCTTTTCAACAAATATCACTGGGACAAACTCGACATATGGCACATGCAGAAAAGATTAATTTAGACACTTTCCTCATACACTCCATTAAAAAAATGCATGTGCATCATAGAACTAAATTTAAAAGCTGAAAGTATAAAACTTTCAGAGGAAAATGTATACCATAAGAAAATTCTTATGATTGTGAGTTAGTCAAAGAGTTCTTAGAGGTCGTATCAAAAGTATAATCCATAAGAGAAAAACTTCATTAATTAAATTTTATCAAAAATTAAGATTTTGTTCTTCAAACCATACATTTAAGAAAATTTAGAGATATGCTGTAGGCTTAAGAAATATTTGTAAACTGGGCTTTGCATTCAGAATACATTTAAAAATTTTATACATCAGTAAGAAGAAAATACATCTAATATTTTTGGAAAACACTCGAGCAGATATTTTACCAAAGAAAACAAATAATGACTAGAAAATACATGAAGAGATCCTCAAAATTATTATTTATTATTAAAATTTAAATTGTAACCATAATCAACTACCACTTCATTCTCACTTCTGTGACCATCACACAGAAGACAAACAATAATAAACATTTTATTTAGATACCAGTAATGAGCAATTGGAAAATAAAACTATATTTGGACATATAAAAACTAAAATCCCCATGGTTTGCTGATGGGAATATGAAATGATATAACTAGTTTTGCAGACTGGCAATTTCTTTAAATGTTTGAATGTAATTTTAGTATGTGACCCACCAATTCCACAGCAGTATTATTCACAACAACCAAAACGTAGAAACAATCAATTATTCATCAGCTGGAAATGGAGAAAGAAATGTGGATCCATATAATAGAAAACTACCAAGCAGGGGAAAGTAACAAAGTCCTAATCCATGCCATGGTGTGGCCAGTGCTACAGTGTGGCTGAACTTCCAAAACACCATGCTAATTGAAGCAGACCAGACCCCAAAGATCACATGTTGTACAAAATCATCTGGAGGAAATGTCCAGAAAAGATAAATCTATAAAAATAGTATCACAGTGGTTACCTGAGACTGAAGAAAAAGGAGAGTAAAAATGGGCATAAAGGATCTTTCTTTTGGACTAGTATAAATGTTCTGAAACTGGACTGTGGTGTTGGTTTCTCTATGGTTTAAATACTGAGAATCACTGAATTGTACATTTAAAATTAGTAGCTCATAATATGTTAATTATGCCTTAATAAAGCAGTTTAAAAATTAAACACAACCATGATAATAAAAAGGCCATTCCTAAATCAGTCACTATTAATCATGTTAAGCCACCCAGAACAGCACTGTGTGAATTAGTTTACCAGAAGCACAGCCTGAAGAAAAGACATTGTTGGAGGAAGAAGGCTGACTTCAACAAATGCAGCTAGCACATGGAGAGCGAGGTGGACACAGACCACCCTGTTTCCCATCCCAAGAGGTTTGGGGTGCCGTGAGACCCTATCCCACTGCTGCATCCACTCTTTCCAGTCTCATGACTTTCAAAAGGGAAACAGAGAGCTGTGGATATAGCTCAGAGGCATCGAGTCTGCCTTGCAAGTGCAAGGTCCGGAGTTTGATCCCCAGGTACTATAAAAAGAAACATGCAGCAAATTACATTGTGTGCCATCCTGAAAATCTTTAGACTCGTGTGATTATAAAGGGAGTCTTAATATCCAAAAACTGTTTTAAGATAAAGTATCAAATGGTCCAGAAAGACCAGTAGTGAATTAGGAGTGCTCCTTCAGACAATACCCATTTTCCTCACTGCCAAAAGGTCCCTATGATCCACTTTAATCATACCTCTCCTGCCACATTTCCACAACAGATGAATAACCAGCTTTTATAGACAATTGTAACAGCTGCTATTTATTTAATGCTTACTATATGTAGAGTATTCTAGTCAAGGTCTTAGCTCTTCAACAAACAATTCTCTAAGGCAGGAGTCCTCTTTATCCGTACCTTGCAGCTGAAGAATCCAAGACCCAAAGAGGTTATGAAATGCACTCAAGGTCATACAGCCAATAGTTAATGGAGTTGAGATATTTTTCTGAGCCTTCTAACTGCACCATCTACATTCTTAATCCCTATACTCTACAGCAATAGCTCACAAGCTTAAAAATAACAACCTGAAGTTTAAAAAATTACATTGTCAATTGTTGCCCAGGACATAGAGGAATATCTATAAATGAAGTTTCAAGAAACCATACTTATCCTTACTCTGCATAACACACATTGATATTTTATTCTATGCACCTTATTTTACTTTTTAATATTATAGTCTATTAATACCATTAAATCCATTCCATGACATATGAGCAGGTTGCAACTCATAATTTTAAAAAGACTACTACATAAAATTCTACACAGATATGCTTGTACTTATGATGGGGTCAAAAACGTGTCAATCATGGGGGCCAGGGATTTAGCTCAGTGGTTCTTGCACCTGTCTTGCAAGCACAAGGGCCCGGGTTCGATCCCCGGTAACCACATACCATACTGGGCATGGAGACTCACACCCAGCAGCAATCAGTACCACATACCACAGTGCTGGGAGTGGTGGCTCACGCCTGTAATCCCAGCACTCAGGAGGCAGAGGCAGGAGGGTTGCTGTGATGTGAGTTGGAGGCTGAGCTCAGGGCCAGCCTGAACTACAAAGCGAGACCCTGTCTCAGAAAACCTATTAAAAAAAAAAGTGTCAATCCAAAAAATCATTTATTACACCTAACCTACCACATATCACAATTTAACAGCACAGTGAGCTCTAGAGTGTCTCCCAGTCATTTGCCATCATGATAGCTGGACAGACTGGGAGCTGCAGCTAATTGGCATCACGAAATGCTTATCAGTAGTTTATCACTAGCCCATGAAAAGACCTACATTCATAATTTCAAGTATAATTTCTACTGAATGTCTACGGCTTCTGTTATCTGAAAAGTGGGGAAAAAAGCAGGAAGGTCAAGGTGTTGTAAGTCAGGGACTTTCTGTGCATGTCACACTGAGATGACATCTCTAGACCTCTGTAGATGTGCTATCAAAGTCACACGCCTGCTAGTCTCACCACTTACCTGATCCACAGCCCTTCAAGCATCACAGGAGCTGAAGGCCTGGTCAGTATCTGGGCATGGATGTTCAGGCCTGTAACCCTAGCACTCGAGGAGGCTGAGGCAGGAGGACAACAAGTTTGAGCCCAGCCTGAGCAAATTAGCAAATTAAGGAGAATGTGTCTCAAAATGCAAATTAAAATGGGATGGAGATAAAATTCCATGAAAAGACCCTGGGCTCAACTTGTAAAAAGAAAAAAAAAAAGTGCATAGTTGGGTTCATTAACCCAGAGGGGTGGAAAAAAAGAATGCATCCAATTTGCCTGAAATGAAGTATAATGTAACAGAATTCTTAGCAACATACGGAAAGACCAAAAGACTCTAAGAAAACCTCATATTTTACTAGGATTAAAATAGGGTTTTCCTATGAAACTGCCTTAATACCACCTCAAGATGCTTCCCAGGGTCCTGTAAGATCTCAAATCTGACTCTAGAACTCACATTTTCTAACCCCATCAATGTCATAAAATTCAAATCTCCAAATGAGACACTCAAAGTTCTTTCTATTACACTTATAATTAAAAATATAGTTTTTATTTCATTAGCTTTACCAAACACAAAAACATTTTAAATGATTTCCAGCCTCCATATTTCTACTTTATTAAAATGAAAATATAACCCTGGTTGTTTTCCCTCTGCATTACTCTGGCATTTTCTCTTATGCTTATTTAAGGACAGTTCCTTTCTTTTGCATTAATCTTAGAAATCCTAGGAGACTTCTTCACAATTCTTTTCTCTACAGAGTTGCCTCTATTTGCTTAGATTTTCTGCTGATGTAAGTAGTACTTGGACTGATCAAAAAGGTGAAGAGGGGATTAGGGAAACCCATACTGAAGGTCTTAAACATGTGTGTTCTCAATTCTTTTCTTGATCAGGGAGATTACTTTGGAAGAGTTATCTCTGTCTACTTAAGAAGAGGCTGTAGGATTCTGTTATTGGAGGGATGTTAAGGATTACTCCTTTTTCCTTTCTCTTTAACTGCTGCATTTCTAAGTCAACTCCTTTGTGAAGTCCCTGCTTCAAAGTAGGCCTTTGAAATATAGTTGTCTTCAAGGAAGCTCAGATCTAACATTTCCCATCAAGACTTTCAGCCATTGCCCCCCCCAACTACTTCCCCCCACTGCCCACCCATCTTCCCATTATCAGAAAACTTCACCTCCCAGTAACTTCAGCCTAAACCTCAGAAGCCAAGTTTCTTCTCCTTTTTTTTCATCAAAAACTCTGTACACAATCTATTACTTCCTCCCAGTAATTTCAGCCTAAACCTCAGAAGCCAAGTTTCTTCTCTCTTTTTCATCAAAACCTCTGTACACAATCTATTGGAAAATCATATCACTCTGCTTCCAAAATACATCTTAAATCCATCTACATTTCTACATCTCCCTGCTCCGAAGATGTTGTCTTTTTCCATTAAAATACTGAGTAGTATTCAAACTGAACCCTGATTCTGCTTTGGCCCTTCCAATCCCTTGGGGGTGCCAAGGTCACTGCCTGGTAACTTGAGGCTTTGAGCAGTCATATTAGACACTGTAAACATGGAGCCATTGTTCATTCTTTTCTCTTTCTTTTTCTTTAAAAGACAAGGTCTTACTAGGTAGTCTAGGCTGGCCTCGAACTCTCTATGTAGCCCAGGCTGGCCTCAAACTCAAAGTGATCCTCTTGTCTCAGCCCCCAGATTGCTAGGATTATATGCATGTGTTGTCACATCCAATCCAAGAAGATGGTTTTTGTGACTATCCTATCTAATGTTTACAGCTGCCCACCTGCTATCACATTACCTTGTTTCATTTTCTTTATGGAAATGTAGAAGTTCAGGAAATATCACCCACAAATTGTTGCTTTTGTGTGCTGACTGCTTCATATGTAGGGACCACAAAATGCAAGAATAAGCTTCCTCTGAATTTTCCTTTATCTGCCTAAAGACAGATCCTCTAACAGGAGTATAATCTGCTGTCTTCCTAAGTTCCCCAACCACAAATCAGGAATCTCATGAACTAGAGAAGCTTAGGTCCTCCATGGAATAAGAAACAGGAGGTTGACCCCATGCCTAGAGAGACTTTGCCTATTCTGAGAGTTGCTCCAAAATTCTTCTGAGATACTCCAAAGATACACTCAGCAGCATATTTTACTGATCTTCTTAATCCAGTCAGGTTGACAACTGATATGGTCTAGACCTTCAATTCCTCCAAAAACTTCATGTATTCAGAGGTAGGGCACCAAAAGGTGAATCACAGGGGTGCTATACTCATAGCTAAACATGCTAAGTAGGCAGAGCCTACTCAGAAGAAGCGGTCACTGGGAGAACAGCCTAGAAGGGTGTCTCTTCCTCTCCAGCTCCTCCCTTCCTACCCTGCTTTCTGGCTGCCTTGGGCCCTCTGCCAGGCCCTTCTGCTATTCTGTTCCTGCCTCAGAGCCCACTGACCGTGGACTGAAACTCTGAGCACCAGTAAAGCTCTGCCCTTTAATTACTGGCATTGAGTATTATGTTTAAACAGCAGGAAAGTGAGAAGGATAACAACCATGACTAATGGTCCCAACAGCCCTTGTACCATGCAATTTATCCCTTTATCTTCCCATGACTTACATCACCACACTCCCCCAGACCTAAGGGTATGTTCTTTTCTATAGTTTAAAATGATATATAAGCTTCCCTCATCTGACACTTCATGGGACCCCATATTTCGTGAGGCTCCCATATATACATACATAATTGTGTTTTTCGCCTGTTAATCTGCCTGTTGTTGGCTTATTTCATAGACTATATTATCAAACCTTCAGACAGTAGAAGGTAAGCTTTGCCATATAATCACCCCATCCGAGAAGCCCTCCATGACTACCACCCACCGCCATATTATCAAAGTAACTTCTTTCATTTTCTCCATAGCACCTATCAGTACTTCACATAGTTTCTGCTTACTTATTTTTGTGTGCCTGCTCCATTGGAATGCCAGCTCTGTGGGAACAGGAACCATTGTGTCTCTTATTCACATTATAAGGAATGATCTAGAAGAGAGTTTGACACCAGGAGGGCACTCCACTAACAATCAATGGACGACCTGAAAAGCCACATTATTTCTCGCTTCTTTTTGTATACTCTCTAATGTACAAATCAGATAAGCTGTCAGTCAAATATTTAAAGGAAGCTCTTTTCCATTGGCCTCCTTAATGACACTGAGAACATTAAACCTGTGAAATTCTAACTCTGAAGAATTAATTCTGCCTTCATCTACTCTGGCTCTAATATAATTCATTAACTAAAAAAGTTACTGAGTAATTGGCAAAACCCAGGCCCTGTGCTAATTACAGGCACATCATCCAATCGAAAAGTTCAGTTTTTACCTTTGTTAGCAACTGATGCAAATGGCACATACAATACAATCAAACGCTAATTGTCATTACATATATAGTAAAGAGACATCAACTTTCATTTAGTACTAGACAATCACTCAGGGGTCTGGTAATAATTTCTTGTTACTGAGAATGAGCTCTACACCAAATAAAAAGATTGGGGTTTTCTTCTTTATTCTATTAAGAAAACTAAATAAGAATTACATGATAGAAAATTGTACTATTCAAATATAGAGTTTAACTATGGAGAGATAAAGAGCCAATTTTTTTCTTGAAACATAAAAAAGGAGAGAGAAGGGGGTAACATTTCTTTGAAAGCCACAGCACATAATTACTGCATGAAAATGCAAGCAGCTAGTTCTTGGATTCAGAACAGCACCATTAGGACATCTGTTTCAATTACGAACTAGTTTTGGTTTAGCTGGGAACATGTGAGAAATTATTAAAATTGCGTGGAACTATGGGATGTTGAAGATACATAGAAAGTAGAGCTCATGTTGTCCACTGCCTTTCATGTGTATACTTGAGCTCACGGTCGTCCAGACTGTGCCAAGTTGCTTATCCAGTGTTCCACAATAAGTTAAGTGGCCAAGTTAAAATTCACAATCAGCTTTCTTGGCCCATTGGCCCAACAGACACAGTTTGTTGCCTGTCCAATTGCCCATCCAACTGCCCTTTCTTATCCCCTACTTCCCTGCTAATAGAATGATGATTTGCTCAAAAATAGGCAGCAGTTCTGGGATTTTAGAAAGCTAAAATTCTCTTCCCCAGCCTCAGGGAATAAATCATTATTGGATTAAATGGTCATTTCGTGTCTTTTGGCCAGTATTGGCCTACCATGGGCCTGTGACCTATTTCTGGCTAATGAGATCTGAAAGACAGTCTTCTGATGATATAGCAAACGTGTCATTTCTCCTCCTTCCTAATAAAAGTAATGAAAAAAGAAAGAAATCCTCTTCAATGTTTTTCCTGCTCTGAGCTCAGATGTGATGTTAAACATGGTGCAGTAATTTTGCAAGCAGAAAACAAGTTAATAGAATAAGCAGAGAAGTAGAGAAAGGGCCTAAGTTGCTGAACAATAGCAGCTATCCACTTTCAGGTTTCTAGAAATGTGAGGAAAATAATTTCCAGCTTCTTTAAGCCACAGTTGTCAGATTTCCTATTGCTTATAGCAGGACATCTTTCTTGTTCTACATCCATCTTCTAAACTGTGATCTTGGAAGCTGTACAAGATGTGTTGGCTTTTGCTCGAGGGTCAAGAAGAATGGGGGCAAGGGCTTCAAGAAGAGGTAGTGAGAAGGACCTACAACTTCAAAGCCCAACTGCCAATTTGTAGCCAAGCAGCTTTTTTCCCTCTCAGTCACATACTGAACTTTCATAAAAGCTTTTATTGAAACAAAATATCAACGGTCTAGAATCATTTTGAAGACTGTTACAGTATGCCACGCAGGCTTATGCTTTCAATAAATGAAACCACAAATAAAATGCCCAGGGGAGCTCAATAGGCAAATTAGTTCCCTGAGGATGCCTTCTGTGAAGAGAGGAACCATCCTTCCTTTATATAGAAATGTGGATTTCACACACAGGTTTGCTTAGTATACTGTGAATTTGTCATCTCACTAGATGCCTTGAAACTGGCCTATGGAACCACAGTGACTTCCCTTCTTTCATTTATACTATTAGTTTGCTTCCTGATGTTTTCTAGAAGATGCTATTACAAGCATTGTCAACTACAGTCAGTGTCAACTCCCACATAAGTACTAAAGAGTAAGGTTATTAATCTGCTACTGTGGGGAATAGCTTTCCCTCTCCACTGGAGAGTTGGGAGCAGGAGGAGCAGTAGCAGTTTGTGGGACACCTAAACTCATCACTGCTATTTTTTCATTTTTCTACTTTTTAAAAATATTTTTATTATTCTTTTATAATAAGGACATGCTCCTTGTGAGGGCTGTTTGTTCACAAACCAGGGGAGTGGTCCTTGCAAGCATTTTCTAATCAGCAGGGCAGAGATGATTAATGGGAGCACTTCCAGAAAGGAAATATGAGGCTTCAGGAGAAAAAGAGAATCACAGAACTACAATGTGATTATTGTTCCAACTCAGATAGCACCTACTTGAGGAGTGTGTCCCTGGCAGCTGTAAGCCCAGTGGGCAGTCCAGAAGGAAAAAAAAAAGGTATCAAGCTGTAAACAATTGTGGTCCCTTACTCTAAAACCTGTATCCCTGTTCTAGTTAATTAGGAAGCTCAAGTATGTGAGCATGCATATCAGGTACTTCTGGCCATCTCACATCCTCCCAGCCCACTTGTTACCCTATCCGTTCCTATAGCAACCGTATTCATGCATGTGTAATTTGATAGCTCCTCCATTCAGCTCATTGTGTATCTGGTTGTCTAAACTAGGATCTTTTTTATAGTACAATACAGGCTATCATCAAAATTCATGTACAAGTAAAGTTAAAAGCAGAATCTGGCATCTTATGCTGTAGCCCAAGACCAGTGGGGGACTGGACAGTTCTGAGGTGCAGCTACATATCTCCTGAGAAGCTTCAGCAGGGCCAAGCCCCAGCAGTGTATTTTAGTAACCCACTGGACAATGCACCCTTGGTGCACCTCTCCTGCCTTCCTCATTTCACTCTTCCCCGTTGATATGGTTTGGATATGGTTTGAGTATGTCCCCCAAGATTTCATGTGTTAGAAACTTGGTCCTCAGTGCAGCAATTCGATAACTTTTAAAAGATGGGGCCTAGTGGTGGGTCATTAAATCATCGTCGAACCACCCTCAGAGGTTGACATAGTTTCATCAGGACTCTACCTAGTTGCTGTGAGAACTGGTTTTTATAAGACAACTTGGCAACTTCTGTACTCTCCTCTTCCACACACGACCTCTTGCTCCACTAGTGTGCGTTCCTGCCATGATGGCATCCACTATGCTGTGATGAGGTAGAAGTTCCTCATCGAAGGCTAAATAGATGGGACCACGTGATCTTGGACTTTCAGGCTCCAGACTCATGAGATAAATATCTTACCCTATCAAGTGTCAGATATCTTCTTACATCCATTCAAAACGGATGAAAAACATGAGCCCCTCACTCTGTTCCCCAGGATCAGTTCCTGAAAAAAAAAATGCCTGCATCCATGTCCTAGTTTCAGGATCTGTTCACTACGGGTAAGGAAAGCATCCTACCAACTTTTATACCATATGGAACACTATAAACTGTACCCCTCCAAGAAATGTAAACCAGGAGAGGACAGGTCTTCTGAGCATCTGTGCAATCTGAGCTGTCATAAAGGATGTCAACAATGTGCATGTCCTTTGGTTATATGGCTTTCATGCCGATCTTAAACATAGCCACAAATTATTTCACTGCTCTCCCATATGTGACTCTACTCTCCCTTTGAGTCTGTGCAGATCGATGCCTACCTCAACTAATAAGACATGGAAGAAATCACAGCAGATGACTTCAAGGCAGAGTCATCCAAGCATGTGAAGTATATACCTTGTTCACTAGATCACTCCATCCTGGACTTTAGGATGTTGTACTAGAAATCTGACTATTTTGAGGCCACCATGCTGGAGAGACTACATATAAGTTGGTCTCCAGTTTAAACTGAGTCTAGGATTCTAGCCATCTGATCATGGTGCTAGGCATGCTCTGTGGCCTGAACATACATGTTCCTGTCAAAGTTGTTACATAGAACTCTAACCCCCAAGGTAATGGTATCAAAAGGCAGAGCTTTTGGAGAGTGATTAGGTCATGAGAAAAAGCCTTCATGAACAAGATCAGTGTCCTTATATAAAAAAATTCCCGTAGAACCAGCTGGTCCTTTTCTCCACATGAGAATACAGTTAAAAATTATCCTCTGTGAAACAGAAAGCAAGCCCTCACCAGGCACCAGATCTGTTGGCACCTTGGCCTTTGAATATCCAGTTGGAAGATCTGTGATAAAATAAATTTCTATAGCCAGGCATGATAGTACATACCTGTAATCCCAGCACTCAGGAGGCTGAGGCAAGAGAATCAGTAAAAGTTTGAGTATAGCCTGTGATACATAGTGAGCTCAAGTCTAATCTGAGCTATATAGTGAGACTCTATCTCAAAAAAGCAGCCAATTTATTAATTGATATTTCTGTAGATTATGTCACCCAGTTGGTGGCATTTTGTTACAGCAGAATATGTCAGCTAATCTTGTTTGTCAACTTGACTAGCTTAAGAGACTTCCATAGAAATGACTGCATTGTGAGAGCACTAACTTCATCCATGTGTTAATGGGTCAATTCATAGTTGAATAGGCTTCTAAGAGGCAGAGACTAAATGGAGGAAGTGGATCTAAGGAGTATGACCTTAGAGACTCTATCCAGTCCCTGGTCCTTTCCCTCTGGCTCTCTCCAAGCCACTCTTTATCCTGAATATTACAAACTGAGTAACTTTCCTCCATTGTGTTCTTCCACCAAAGATGTCTTTACCTTGGAACCAGCTGATCATGGACTGAAATCTCCGAAACTGTGAAATGGAATAAAACTCTCTTATTTAAGTTGCAAGTGTCAGGTGATTTATCCAAGCAACAGGAAAGTTGACCAATATACAGCCTGAAGAGACTAAGACAAGGAGTGATTCCTACCCCTCAGACCAGCTCATTCACTAGCTACATACCACTGCGTGACCTCTGTCACCACTATGTGGAGCAGAACCCTCACACAATCTCCAAATTCCATACCAATAAAATTATGAACAATAATAATATGCTTGTTGTTTCATGCTACTTCATTAGGAAATCTTTGCTCAGCAGCAAATAAATAATAAAAACACCCTGAAAATGCTGATTCAGCCTGTTTATGGAATAATGTTACTCTTTGAAATTGAGGAAGACAGAAATTTGGCCCCTATTTGGAAAATACTTCTCAAGGGTATCTACCCCAACCCTAAGTTTATATCATGCCTTAGGACCATTTTGCCCCTATAGTCTGTGTCTGTAGTACTGTTTGTGTGATTAACCATTGAATCCCCTACAGCTATTGCCTTATGGCTCATTTAAATAAAATTCTAAGCCTTAATATCAAAGTGATGTCTCTGTGCCTTTTTCTCAGTCCTCCTAGAAGTTTATATCTACAAAAAAAAAAAAGGTTGAGAGTATCTGTTGGGGGGAAGAAAAGCATTGTGCCATCACATGGATAATGTTTAATGCATTCGAATCTCAGGGTGTACACAAGGGGAGGAAAAAAGATCTGCTCAAAGGCTGTCACAGGATGAAAATGCAATAATTGGGAACTAGCAGGGATTCTGAGACATAAAACGGTTGTTACTGCCTTTTATGCTTCTGTTTGTCACATTTAATAGGAATATTTTACACTTGTATAATGCTTTACAGTTTAAAGAGCACTTTTATATATATTGGCCCATATTCTACAAAGCTTCCATGTGTGATTTCACCTACATCCCTGACTCCATAGAGGTAATTCCCAAATTGCCAAACCAAAAACCAAACCTTTTCTCTCTCTCTCTCTCTCTCTCTCTCTCTCTCTGTCTCTCTCTCACTCACACACACACACACACACACACACACACACACACACACACACACACTCGATTCCACTTTTCTTCCTACCACAGATAGTAGTGTCACTGTTCTCCCAGACTCAAAAGTTTATAGTCATCTCTCCCATTTCTTACTTCCCCTCCCTGCCAGTTAGTTAACAGATCACGTGAGTTTTGCTTCCATATTGTTTGCCAAATTTGTCCCCATTTTTCTGTTCTCCCAGGTGCTACTGTCTAGATCAGGAATGGCAAACCACAGTCCTGGGCCCAAATCTAACCTGCCACCTGTTTTTGTAAATCTCTGTACTGCAAAGTGACTGTGCTCATGTGTTTCCATGTGGACTGTGGCTTCTTTCACACTCTATCAAGTAGAGTTGAGTAGTTGCAGCAGAGACCACATAGCCCACAAAGCCCAAAATCTTTTCCTTTCCAGAAACAGTTTGCCAAACCTGAATATACCATCAAAAAGTAGACAATTTCCAGTTTTACTTGCTTAGAGATTCTTTCTTTACCACAACAGTGGCATTACAAGATGCTGAAAATCTTACAACCCCAAGCTGAGCATCTATGGCTGGAGTTGGAGGAACTGGACACCTCATGTTATACCCTGCTGTTTCCTTATTGCTGTTGGATTTCAATTATTTCTTTTGTATTCTTCGACATTTTGAAGTTTTTAGGTTGTAGCCTTAATGTAATTAAATTGATGGGTCACGGAATAAATAGAAATAGTGATTTTTTTACTTCCATCTTTCCTTGTTCCAAAAGGTAATATTGATAATTTCTGCACAATTCCAATACAACTAGCTGAAAAGACAAATTATTTCTGTATTTATATTTCTACTGTAGTATAAGTCACCAGACTTAGTGGATCAAAACAATTCACATTTATTATCTCACACTTCTGTCACTTAGTGTATAGGCATAATGTGCCTGGATTCTCTGCTCTCTATCTCCCTGGGATGACATCAAAGTGTCATCAGTATGGTTCTTATCCAAAGCTTGGGGTCCTCTTCTCAAATGTTCTGCAGAGTTTTGCTCCTTATAATTCTCATCCTCAGGTCCTCAACTGCCTGCTAACTACAGTATGGGGTCTTCTCCTAACTTCTGAAAGCTCCCCAAGACCCATTCACATGGATATTTGTTTCTTCTGGCTCAGCCACAATGCGTCTCCTTGACATTCTCTTCTGCTCTCAGTAGGAGAAAACTCTCTGCTTCTGAAGTTCCCATATGATTCACTCAACACAAAGTCCACTGATTTGGAACACTAACAATAAAATCCCTTCACAGCCCCACCTAAATCAGCGTTTAAGTAAATAACCAAAAGAAAGTGTACAAACATCAAGGGGGTGGAAATCTTAGAATTCTGCCTTTGGATTTCTTTTTCTACAGTGCCAAATAGCTAATTTAATTAAATGATGACTTTAACTGTATTTATAGAAAGCTTTTCATCCTGTTAGAGATTTAGGGGTGATAAATTATGAAAAAAATTTACAAGTTTTCAATACTCTTTACCAGTCTACTTTTTTCAATGAAAACTAAGTATAGAGATGCCTTGTGCTTTGGGCTTCTATTTTTGTCATATAACCACCAGATATACATGGCACTAATTTTTCAAATGTCCCATTATGAGAACCACTTCCTACAAAGCCAAAAAGCTACAGACACATTTAGTTTTATTATAGGAAAAAATATCTCTCAGTATTTTCCATGTGATTGAATTTCATCCTCAACTCTCTTTTTTTGGTCTGGGCAGTGTTTCAGAGACTAAAAGAATAGAGTAGAAAATGTCTGGAAAATTAATATGAAGTTCTTGGCTCAAATTTTATAGGCAAGAAACATATTTTAGTTTCACCAATATGTTTTTTTGTATAGTTTCCTGTATTATTGGCTAAATATACTTCTAAGACTTTTCTTATCTTTTTTAAAAATTCAAATCTTTATTCGGTATGTTATGAATACACATCATCATCACATTCAACACTGAGAGTTTGTACCAGAATATGACATGACTCAATTCTCATTTTTCCCATTCCCCCACCTACCCTGCAACTCCCCATCCCCTATATACATAAGCTTTGTTTCCTTTTTTATTACTATCACATTCTTTTTTTTTTTTTTTTTTTTTTTTTGAGACAGGGTCTCACTTTGTTGTTCAGGCTGGCCTTGAGCTCAGCCTCAAACTTACATCACAGCAATCCTCCTGCCTCTGCCTCCCAAGTGCTGGGATTACAGGTATGAGCCACCATGCCTGGCACTGTGGTATGTAGTACTAATTGCTGCTAGGCGTGAGTCTCCACACCCAGTATTGTATGTGGTTAACCCGGGATCAAACCCCGGCCCTTGTGCTTGCAAAACAGGCGCCAGAACCACTGAGCTAAATCCCCAGCCCCCTACTATCACATTCTTTTTCCCCTCATTTTTTACCCCTACAATCTCTTTCCTTTTAAATATGTTTTATTTCATAATACCAACTATATATACTAGAACTCATTTACAACTTCATTTTCTCATACCAGAGAAAAGATACGATATTTACATATCTGTGATCTGTTTACTTTGCTTATGAGGACGTCCTCAAGGTACATCCATTTGAGTATGAATGACTCAATTTTTAATAGCAGAATAATACTCCATTCTATAAAAGAACCACATCTTCTTTCTCCAGTCTCCGCTTGATGGAAGACTTCTTATCTTTTAAGTCTCTCATGCTTTTTGCCTTATTGTTCTCTTATAAGGAATTTTATTTTGAAAATCCTCAGGCAATCACCTAAAATGTGTCCTTCCAGTTTGACTTATGTTTGCAAACTCTAGTGTTATCTCATCATTTCTATTTTAATATTATTTAGTCACAAACAGAACTAAAAATAAACTCCTTATGCTTATCACTCATATAACTATAAGGCTAAAATAAATTTATAAATACATGCAAATGAAAGTACAGAGAAAATACAGTTCAAATAACCAGCATTAATTTAATGACTAATTACATTGTTTTGCTAAAACCAATTACCATTGTTGAGTTTATTAGTAGAAAGATGTAGTAGTAGCTTCAGTTCTACATTAAATTGGTCTTTGTATTTTGATTTCTGTCAAAATAAAAAGGTTGTACAAAAATGATTAATAAGTTCATGGCTTTGTTTGCAAGTTCAACATATCCACAATATATGTGTAATAAAACCTTTCTGGTAGCCAATCCTTC
Organism: Petromus typicus; assembly: GCA_004026965.1. Classification (NCBI taxonomy): domain Eukaryota; kingdom Metazoa; phylum Chordata; class Mammalia; order Rodentia; family Petromuridae; genus Petromus; species Petromus typicus. The sequence continues at coordinate 503 of PVIR01013993.1, read as the reverse complement.
AATGCCAGTTTTAATTACACACAATGACATCCATGTTGACTTGATAACCAGAGAGAAGTTAGAGCAAGTGCACCGGTCCCAAGATGGAAGCCTGCTTAGGGAAGGAGGTCAACGGACAGCAAACAGCTGCTGCAGTGAGACAGTAATGGAGATGAATGATAGCAAAACTGAAGGGAAAGACTTATATAGGACCCTAGCATTTTGTGCCTTGTAGGTCACATTAAAAACTTTGTTTTCCTGGGCCGGGGATTTAGCTCAATGGTTCCGGCGCCTGTCTTGCAAGTGCAAGGACCCGGGTTCAATTCCCGGTAACCACATACCTATACTGGGTGTGGAGACTCACACCCAGCAGCAACCAGTACCACATACCACAGTGCCGGGCGTGGTGGCTCACGCTTGTAATCCCAGCACTCGGGAGGCAGAGGCAGGAGGATTGCTGTGATGAGTTTGAGGCTGAGCTCAGGGCCAGCCTAAACTCCAAAGCGAGACCCTGTCTCAAAAAA
>PVIR01013992.1:0-41150 GCA_004026965.1 Petromus typicus | reverse complement strand
GCAGAAGAAACATTTTGAGATCCACGGTAATTTTTTTGCTAAGGCTCCTAAAGACAGGCTACAAAAGAAAAATTTGACTTATGGGATTATTGCAAAGTGAAAAAGCTTCTGCACAGCAAAGAGACAATAATGGAAGTGAAGAGAAAAAGCTTTAGTGTAGGGGAAAATGTTCACCAAGGATTCATTCAACAAGGGATTGACATCCAGGGTACCCAACAAACTCAAACAAACCACAAAAGGAAAACCTCCAATTAAAATGTGAGCAAATCATCCATATAGATGTGTCTTGAAAAGGAATGTACAAGGAACCAACACATCTATGAAAAAAAGTCTTTAACATCCCTAATCAGGGAAATGGGAATCAAAGCCACAATACATCACCACCTCAGAAAGGCTATAATCAAAAAGAAGAACATCACCAGTGCTGGCTAGGATGTGGGGAAAGAGAACTCTTAGGTACTGTTGGTAGCAGTGTAGGTTAGTCTTGCATTACAAAGAACAGCACGAAGGGTCCTCAGAAACAGATGAAAGTTCAGTACAGCCCTGTAATTCCAGAAGGTGAAGCAAACGGATCGCAAGTTCAAGGCCAACCTAGACTACATAATGATTCTCTGTCTGAACCCACTCACCCTTAAAAATTACTAACCCAACAACCCCATAATCAAAGGAATTAAAATTAGTGTGTCGGAAAGATATGCACACTCACAAGAGCTTCAATGAAGAAACTCCAGTTGAAGATGTCACACTGAGTAACTTGTCTAAAACAGCAACAAATCTTTGATGTCAGACCTGGTTATGCCTCCCTACAAGCCTCACGCATCTTCTGTAAAAGGTATGTATAGACACCCTCAACCTGTCCTTAGCTAACCCTAAAGGCCTGAGAAAGTGGCCTTGTTGGAATCCCCACTGTAAACCTAATCTAAACTCAATACAGGTTCGCTCTGGCAGGTCTCCAAGGTGCTCAATGATCCAGCAAAAAGATGCTCAAAGATAATCACATTTCAATACTCACACTAAAAACCACATTTGCTACCTAGACACTCTTATCAGGTCCTCAAAGTCTCATACAAATCCCAGTCTCTTCTCTGACCACTGCGGGTAGAATAAAACTATGACACAAAGAGCCCGACCTTGAGTCAGGTGTGGTGGTTCAAGCTTGTAAACACAAAAGGCCGAGGCAGGAAGGTCTTACATTTGAAAACAGCTTCACCTTACTTTGTGAGATCAAGGCCAGCCTGACACTATGTGGCAAGACTGTTTCAAAATCAGAGTAGAAATAAAAGCAAATAAAGCCCAGCCTTTTTCCACCATCACCTTCTATGGTCCCATCCTCCTCTCGAAGACACAGCTCTTGGTCAGAGCAGTCCAAGGGTCACACACTGGACTAGATAAGAACTCCATTCTAGTTCTCGCCCTCAAGGGTGGTATAAAATTAGGTCCATTTTTCTTGCCTCTAGGTTTTTATAAAAGTCTGGAAACCAGAAGGCAGACATTGGGCATCTTTAATCAGCCATACTTCAACCTTCCCAGCAGAGGACAACTGTATTAAAAATAATCCTCAATCCCCTGCCTCCTTCAGGTACAAATTTTCAATGAGGAATGTGATTATAATGTATTCCTAAAAAGTACCAATGAACTCAATTAAATATAATAATGATAATTCTTGAGATACTAAATGAGTTTTAAAGATCATTTCACCAGTTATTAGGTGAGCAATAGGCATCTGTGCCCATGGACGGCGCTGCCATCGGCTGCCTTGCTGTGGGAATCCAGGCTTCAGGAAACAGCTGCACACAGGCTGCGATCTCACCCGGGACACATTATGGGGAGAACAGGACATAATGGGGCCAGAGTTATAGAGCATTTCCCACTTTGATGAATGAATCAAATCAACTTTCTGAAGTCCTCCGGGAACATTCATTAAAAACCCGGGAAAGGGGACATCTTTCTCTGAGTAACTATGATCAACTCGCAGGGTATTTCCTGGGAATTCACAGCCAGAGAGGCTGCTCGCTGACCTGATTACGTATGTCAGGACTTTAGCTCACAAGCAGACACTCATTTCCAGGAAATCCATTGAGCTGGAATCACTGTCACTATAATTAGCATGCGGAAGAGGGCATGAGGATCTCTCGGCTGATACTTTTCACCTACTTCCTGAGAGCTACTTGCCAGGCGTCAGCCTGGAATACTTCTAACCTGTAAAGACGTTAGTGATTTGATACAGTGTCACTAAAGGGAAAAGCGTCCCACAAGGGCTCTGCTAGCAAGTGATGAAGCGAGATTCCCAGGCCACCACATTAATGGGAGCACTGTTTAACCTCTTGAAAACTCAGTTTTCTCATCTGTAAAATGAACGTGTTGGCGATGCAAGGATGACAGGAATGTGGCTGGCAGCTGCTCTCTGGTGCCAGGCCCCCGGGGTCCAGGACACCTCCTTACCACCTGTGATTTGGGCAGGTTGGTGGCTTTCTCTCTTTCTGAGCATCATCATACCTGCTTACAGCGCTGTTGTGAGAATAAAATGAGTTAGCACAAGTAAATACCTGAGAACAAGCCTGGCACACACTGAAAACTCCTGAAGTGTTCCGTATTGTTATTATTGTCCGTGAAGAACCACGCACAGGGTGTTTGCTGTGCAGCCTGCATGCTCAGTCACTCAAATGTACTACCTCTTTTTAGCAGTGTTCAGGAGGAATGATTATTTTAGTACCTGTTCTGTGCCAGCCCTTCTTGTCAGTAGAGACTACAGCAAAGGATTGTCCCCTTGTCTCCACAGAGTGAGATGGGCCTTTCCCATTTCCCACTGGAAATATTTAAGATGTGGCTGACCCCACTGCAAAAAAAGTGACCACTGAAGTCCTTTTGGCAAACAAATACACATCTCTTCAATCCACCTGGCCCCAACCAAAAGCTACAACCCAACTCCCTGACCTCTCCTGTGCCTCCTATCCCGGAGCTCTGTAACCCAGATGGCTTTATGAAGCCCCCTGAAGCCCCTGCTGTGTGTAAGGCTGTAACAGGAATGCAAAGAGGGGAGGCTGAGGTCTGCCTCAAGGACGTAATAACTGACAGCAGAGAAGAGAAATAGAAGGTGGGGGTGAGAGCGAAATCAAGGGCTTAGTTTAGTAAGCAAGTCTGAAAAGACTTTAGGAAGAAACTGGAATTCAGACTTCATCTGTGTTAGTGAGTAGAATTTCAGATAATAACGCTGTGAATGGGGGATTCCAGAAGGAAGGGAGGATAGCATCGAGGACTTAGCTTCTGGAAATCACATGCTTTGTGCAGGAAAGCTACGTCATCTTCCCAAGCCAGAACCTAGGACAAATTGTGAACAAGAATGAGGGCTGGGCTGTGGCGTCATTGTGTGGGCCTACCATCCCCAAGGCTCTGAGTTGAATGCTCAGGACACCCAAAAAAGTCAGAATTGAAGACTAAACTTTAAAGGACATTTAGGGGCAAATATCCAAATACACAGAAAGCAGGAAGCCAATGGAAGTTGTGGAAAGGTAGGAAAGTGATGTGGAAAAAGCTGGTTCTTGGATGATAAATCTACAAGAACAGGAGACTCTTATGATAAGTGGAAAAGAAGTTACCAGTCAGAGAAAAAGGGAGAATTAGAAAGCCATGGGCTGTGATGTCCATAGATTATGACCAGCGACAGGATTTGGAGGTTGAAAAAGAAAATAAATCAAGGGCAAGCATAGATCCACATCTTCTCCAGGCGGTGAGGGTTCCTGACTCACAGGAAATGGTGACCCGGGTTTATTTCTAGGAAGCAGCCATTTTGGAAGACCTTTTTATGAAACTGTATATAGTTGAAATTGCTTTCTCAGATCTTTATTTACAGAAGTGTTTCTTATGAAAATGATGGGGCCTTGGAACACGTGAATAGAGGGAAAATGATGACAAAAGGAGTGATCTGACCAATTAGTCTGATGGGAGGAACTTCCCACTACTATGTAAGCTCCACGAGGCCAGGCAGTTTCACTGTTGCTGTTTCATTCACTCATGTCTCGTTAGTTCTGAGAAACTCCCCATGGTCATGTTTGCATCGGGATCAGTGGGCTCTTCCATTTGCTAAATGAGTGAATGAGCTGTATTTCTATTCCTATGGAGAGAGAATAAGGCCTGTACCTCCCTCAGATCCAATTTGGAGGCTCCCTTCCACTTAACTCACCCATACTTCTCCATTTATTGTTCTTACTATCCTTGCCCCCAGACACCTAGAAATAATTCTTGTGTATATGTATTCTCATACCCTTGCAAAGCTAGCAGGAATTGATCATTTCAGGCAGATGAAGCCAATGAAAAGGCGGTATCTGCTAAGCAGTCAGCTTTATTTATGATGCCTGGAAAATCTGGTACCATACTGGGCAGGGCCTCTGAACTAGGAAGTGTGCAACTGTGTAACTTCTTTTCTTATTTATAGGCTCACTGAGTTACAACCATCTTTCACTGTCCATAAAGTATTAGTTCCCTGATCTCCTGTGGATACCAAAAGCTGTGGATACTCAAATTTTTCATATAAAAGAGGTTAATATTTGCATATAACCTTTATACATCCTCCCATATACTTTAAATCAATCTCTAGACTTACTTGTAATATCTAATAGAATATAAATGCCTTGCAAATAGTTGTTACATCGTATTTTTGAGAAGTCATAATAAAAAAATGTCTGTAACATGTTTGGAGCAGGTACAATTTTGTCTGAATAGTTTCGATCCATGGCTGGTTGAATCTACGAATATGAAATTATGAAATGCAGTGTCATAAGTATATTTTTATTCACTCCTTTCTAAAATATGATTGGAAGAAATCTTCCACTTGGAAATAGCTTCCAAAATAATTTAAATCTCTTCTGATGCTACGATAGGATAACTGGAGAGGGGATTCTGCCTTAAGTTCTCACAAGACATCACAAGACCCAGGTGCAGGAGACAGAACACTAAGGTAATGTGCTTTTCTGTGGCTAGAGACAGACATGAAAGGATGTTATTCAAAGAGTAGTACATGAGTCAGGTTGGTCCTGACATCAGCAGCCTTCACCATCAGACCCACCCATCCGGATTCATTAAGTGAAATATGTCTTATCTTCCTTGTCTGCTTCCTGAGACTTAACCATGGCTTCCTTTCGACACATCAGCAGCTGCCTAAAGCTTTGTAAGATAAAAGGATGTTTCTTTTCTCAAGGGTAATCTATTGGCTCCCATACCTACAACTTTAAACTATGTCATAATTGAAGGAGGCGATTTGTCCTATTCTTTTTACATTATGCTCTGGAGTCATGTATTGTGTACCTACTGCATACACAGCACAGTGGGACATAGGTACACTAATGAATGACATCATCTGTCTATGTCTTGAGCGACCCACAGTTCCCCTCTCTAGAAAGGCTGGCACAGGGTCACTGAAATGAAGTCACTTGGGAAGAGCGTCAGGATCGTTTAGGCTGAGCCTTTGCAGATGTGACTTACTTTATCTGTCATGGTAAACTTCATCCCATCCAGAGAATGCTGATCCCATTCTGAGGCATGATTTAGATGCCTACTTCCAGTTCAGTCCTACAGGGAACTCACTGAGACCAGTGTGACAGAGCTGGAGATAAATGTGAGAAAACAAGCCAGATTTAAGGAAAACAAATGATAACTGGGTGATAAAAACCAGGAAATAATGGAGAAATGGAGAAGGGCAGACAGGGAGATAAGAAAACCTAATTCAGAGGCATAGAAACAGCAAGATGAATGTGACAGGAGCCTCATGTATGATGTTAACTAAGTCTCTGTGGATAAATGCAGTAAGAAACAGTCAGGTGTATTTCTTTATAATCCTTACACTTATGAATCATATTTTCTCACTTTGGACAGAATTCTTGCCTCTGGAATCTCCCAGCCCATGGCTGAAATAAACTCTCTCCTCTCTCTCTCTCCTCTCTCTCTCTCTCTTCCTCTTTTGTCTATGGCAACTTGCATTATTTAAGGGGTACTTCCCAGGCTGCCCAAAGGTCTCAGAAAATAGAAGCACTTAAGAATTTGTGCATTTTCACAAAGTTATATGAGTAAAATGTTGACATCACATGTCCATATCCAAACTCCTGAAATTCCAACTCACCTCTACCCACTTGCCTGATACTGTAGCCTTCTTCAAAAGCTTCTCCATCTCAGTTGACCATGAGAACATTCTTGGTTAACGCAACAACTGATGCAAAGGCTAGAGATCTGGGTATGTGTGGTATGTTCCAGAAACTTCTATCCTTTAGTTATTCCATCACTAAAATTAGAATTCTCCTAAACAGGCTGTAGTAGTGTGGCACAATGATGTGTATCTATAATCTTAGCTACTGGAGAGGCTGAGGCAGAAGGATCACTTGAGTATAGAAGTTCAAGGCCAGCCTAGCCAACATGGTTAGACCCTGTCTCAAAAAATATTGATTCATTCTGAACTCTTTCCTACCTCTGACCTATCAAGAAATCCTCCTGATTTCCTCATAAAATATATACAGAAACTAGCACCTTCTCACCATCTGCACCACTGTTGCTGTAGTTCAAGCCATCGCAGCCAGGCTGGACTTCCTGCACTAGTCTCCTTGCTGGTCTCCAGGTATCTCCCTGACTCCTCATTCACTTCACTGCCACCACTCTCAACAGAGCAGCCAGAACTGTCCTTTTAGATGTTAGTCAGATCATAGCATCTGTCTCTTCCAAACTCTCCAGTAGGTCCATGTCTCTCAGAGGAAAATCAGTCTTCACAGCCGCCTTCAAGACCTGCATTGATCAGGCTGTTCCCACTCCGTGTGTTCTCTCCCTACCCCCCTAATTCTGATTCACCCTTCAGAAGTTTCTGGAACATACCACACATACCTTGACCTCTGCCTTTTTGCCAACTGTTGCATCAACCAGGAATGTTTTCAAGGCAGAAATACACAATGTAACTGTCCATCCCTTGAAGTCTATGTCCATGTGTCATCTTTCCAATGATGCTTGACAATCTACTCCCACTGAAAATCCCCCAAACACTACCATGTTTCCCAGGCTTATTAATTTAGGAGAGATCAGTGGATATGCAAATGGAACTATAACTTAGAGTTTGTTATAAGTTGAAAAAAGAAGCTACGATGAGTAAAATGAATTTTCCTTTCCCTACACTCATCTGATCGGCAATCTGCTTTGACAGTGATTTGTGCACATACTGGGATGTTCGTTCCTACAAAGAAACACAAGTAAGTGAATCCATCCTTTAGCTTATAACCTGATCACTCCAGGCCAAGTAGGAAAAGGTACAGTTGACATCTTAAGTTTACAACTAATATGCATTATTCATTCTACTGTACTCAGATGCAAGAAATGGTATATATTTTTCTCTTTCTCTAAATAAACTTAAATCTATTCCACTCCCTCTGAGGCAAACAGATGAGATCATCTAGTATGGGTCCTAAGACTACTCTGCACAAATTACAACATTTCCAACCCTGGTTAACTCCTGCTTGTGGTGAAGGAGTGTGACACAGATCCAAGGAAACCTCAGAAATTTCTAGCACCAACTGTGCTTCCCACATATGAGTGAAGCTCACACATTCCTAGTCAGTGACCTGACTCACCAAACATTTTTACTTAAACATGAATCATAGAACTTTTTTTTTTTTGGAGGTACCAGGAATCAAACTCACAACCTTGCCCTTGCAAGGCAGGAGGCAGCACCACTAAGCTAAACCCCTGGCCCTTAAGCATGAATCATGGATGTGTGCCAGTGAGTGTTCTATGAGATGGGAGTCAGATCTCATTTCTTGTCTTTACTGATGTAGAAGACAAACCAAGTTTGGCATAATAATAAACACATCTGTAATTCCAGCAATCTGAGAGATGGAGACAAGAGTGACTTAACAAGGCTCTCGCTCAAAAACAAAATTGGAGGCTAGAAACATAACTCAGTGCAAAAGTTCTATCAATCCTTGGGGAAGAAAGAACAATAAAGAAAGAAAGAGAGAGAGAGAGAGAGAGAAAGAAAGAGGGAAAGAGAAAAGAGGAAAAAGAAACAAAACAGATTTAAAATAATTATAACAAAGTTGCATAGTAAATCTTCTACTGAATATTTACAGCCTTAAACAATATAATAAAATTTAGAATTGCTCTAACAAGCCAGAATTTATCAGGGAAGTATTCCTGGAATAAGTGAGTTTTGAAACAAGCCTGGAACTAGGAGGGAGATAGACACTTTCCAAGAGAGGAGGGGTGGGTTTCTCCAGGGCCTATCACACAGAAACTGGGAGGGGGGAGGAAGTCAGGAAACAGTGAGTCAGATATGGGGAAAGGAGACAGGAGGCATGAACAGGAGACCACAGTCATCCGGGCATCTTCAACACGTAGAAAGATAAATCTCTGGTGTGGTGGACTCGCTTGGAAATCCGAGAACATCAGGCATGACTCAAGACCAGTTTAGATTCTGGGAAGAGAAATCAGGGAGTGAAAATACTCTCATGAAGCATTAATAAACAAAAGTCCACAAAAAAGGAAAAAAAGGCGAAATGCCGCAGTGAATACTTCCAATTGCGGTTTGGGCACCACATTCCAACTGAACCGTGAAATTTCGAGTCTACCACTTCTCTGGAGCTCCTTCAACCCCTGGATTCATCAAATTCAGTTCCTCCTCTTGCTGGTCAAAACTGTGCAACCACAGGCCCCTCTGACACAGAGAAACTTGAGGTCATCTGCCCCAGTTTTCTGAGATCCAACTTTGCAGCACTTTTGCACCTCAAGGATTCAAAACCCTCAAAAAGCGCAGAACATGAACGTCACAGAAAGAGCATTCTGAGTAACAGGAAAGAGATTTCACAAAAAAAGGAATGGTGTCTCCTACAAAGGGTTTTATTTGGAGGTCCTGCACTTAATTCCAGTTGCTGGTACTCATGGATTATTTTTATTTCTAAAATTTGATGAAGCTGTATTTGTTGAGATGATTGTCTGTGTTCTTTGGTTCTGACTCTGGTAATTAAGATGCGTGGTCCAAGTGTGTACAGTGCTATCTTTGTACAATGAATGAGACTCATATTCTTAGTGGTCTTTGTGGAGACCCTTCGCAGAGTATTATAGAAATTTCTAACTCTTCATTAGTTGCCATAAAGGGAGAAGCGATGTGGTTCCTATAGCCAGGGAGTACACCTCTGAGGGCAGAGTGTCCTTAAACATGTTTAATGCCAGCAAAAGTGGATGTCATCCCATGTGAAGAAACCCAAAAGTGAAATGTCATCCCATGTGAAGAACAACCAACAGTTTTGAGGAATGAGAAAGACTTTGTAAGAAAAGTTGCGTTGTACCTGGCAGTTGTTGAATAAATAGAATTGTAACAAGAAAAGAGAGGTACTTTTTAAAAAGCACTACAGACTAAGAGGGAGAAAGACAAGGAGATGGGAAAGTTCAAGAAATAGCAAATACTTCTGTGGTTGGAGCAATGGGCACTGGGAGATGGTGGTAGAAGCTGAAACCAGATAGTGGAAGAGTGTAAACATTGGTCTCAAGAAGGCAGCAGATCTGGAAAACCTCTTCCAGTCATATTCTGAACAATGACACTGTTGTCAGAATAGGGACAGTCTGCTGAGAGGACCTGGGAGGATAACATCCACTGAGAGTCTTAAAACCTAATCAGTTCCCACTTTTTTATTAAGTGCTGATACAACAGTATCTCGGTAGAGGAAACTTTGGCACCAATCGGGTAAGAAACCGGGCTTCTGACCACAAAGTGAATCACCACCAGAACCATCAGGGGAAAAAGGCCCAGTCTGTACTGATTGGCTGGTCAAAGTGAAATTACTGAGTATGATGACAAACTTCCAGGAAGACCCCTGGAGAAAATCTGTTCCTAGCTTGGGGAACTGGAGAGTTCTCGAAGAGTCAGGAGCCACAGGGGTGAGGAGATAAGGGTGGGGGTGGGAAGAGCACAGCCGATGGGAGGAGTGATGCATGAGGCAGAAAAATCAAGAACAAAGCAGCCTAGTTCTTTCCCTAGCACCAAGAGAGGATGGACACCAAGGGGCTTTTCCAGGAAGACTGCTCAGCCTTCAGAGCCCAGAGCCAAAGACAGAGCAGCCCTGGCAGCACATTACCTGAGTCCCATCACCTGGGGGTCCAAGGCCACTCATGTCACTCCTTTTCCCAGTCTTGCAGTGGCCTCAGAACAGTGGCTCTCAAACTTCAAGATGCACTTGGAGAGCTTGTTAAAACAGAGGGCTTGAACCCGTATCGAAGTGTCTGACTTAGTAGGTCTGAAACAGGCTAAACATCTGATTCTCTAAGGACTTTCTCAGTGATAGTGAGGCTGCTGGTCTCAGAAGCTCTGACCTAGAACTTGCTGGCCCTGCACTCAGGTAACATGCTCCATAGCTAAATCTAAGAGGGACTGAGAAGAGGAGCAGTCAACAGCTTACAGACCACCTACCTCAAGGGGAATGTTAAGTTTTAAAACAGGAGGTTTACAAGGTTGAGTCAGCCTGGGCTACACAGCCTGGACCACATAGCAAAGATTAAAATGAAAAACAAAATAACAGCAACTAAATGTGACAACCCAAGGCAGTAGTAGTGCAACAGGAAGAGGGGAGAAAGTAATGGATAGTTAAGGGAAGAAAGTCAAGAAGGATTCTGTCCACTTGGCCCTTGGAGAAAGAACTGCATGACAGCTAGTGGCTCAGAGTCGACAGGTCTTCTGTCACCTCTAGTCATCTGGGAGCTTCTGACAACACCAGACCCTGCGCCCCAACTGCAGGCAATAAGACCCCTCTGCAGTTAGAGCCCTGACAGATTCTTTTTAGAGATCTTCAATTATACTGAACGTTAGGATTGGGAGTGACAGTCTCAGAGAAATCTGATTCTGTCTAAGGGAGAGCAGTTATTCTCAAAGGTGATTTATAGAGGAGGAGGTAAATGTCCCATCACTTGAAACAACATGTGACAGGTCCTTGCTTCCTTGCCCTGTCCCAGCCCTCTGAGTCCCTCACTCCCTGGGAGGAACCGGAGCTCTGCATAAGCAGCCTCTTTGCTGTGCTCCCCTTGGGCGATGCCAACTTTGGGCTGTGCCTACAGAAGCCAAATATGGGTTTAAAAGTCACAAAACAGTAAAAAAAAAAAAACAAAAAAACAAAAAAAACACAATCAGTCACAAAATGCCCTTGCAAAGGAGATTAAGCACCATCTCATCAAGTTTCCTGAATATATGTATTGTCTCACTACTGAGCTATATGGGATTGGACATGAAATTCCAGTGTATAGACGGTAAAGGAGACACTATAGAACAGTGTGTATAATGTGTTGCCTTTTCTGTTAATAAAGAAAGGGGATGGGGCAGCATGGAGGAAAAACTCCAGAGAAATGGACAGAGATGGTGTGATGCTGATTTTCTCTGGGCTGGGGACCTGGAGACAGGTCAGGAAGAAGACTGCTTGCTGTGCATTCTTTTCCATCTGTTGGCTGTAGAATCTAGTGCATGAATCATTTAATTTTCCATCTAGTGGAACTGGTCCCCACCTGCTTACCCCTTAGCCCGAGTTCTCACACCAGGAAGAGCCTACTGAGCTTTATAATCCTCTGAAGGTCCTCAAAGGAAACCCCAGCCCCCTAAAAAGAAGCAGTGGAGAAACATAGAACCTTTGCAGTCCCACAGCTGGTGCACAGAGAAGCAAGGAATCCTCGCAAACAGCTAAAGAATAAGCCTAAGTCTGCTGTCTTTCCAGTGTTCTTGTTGCCATGTCCACCAAGACACTTAATCTCTTCAACACAGCCTCTCAAATGCCAGCTGCATTTCTGCAGCTATGCTAAAGGGACAGACTCTAGGACTGCAATGACCAAAGAGGCCCAAGCCTCAAGTTCATAGGACAGTCTACACAATAGCAAACTTCACAGAGAGCGAAGAGGGAGACTACTAATAAACGATTCTATACAGCATGCTTAGCTTACTGAGGCATTTTGCAGCACGAGTCACAAGACAAAGATTTGGAAGGTGAGAGCTTCATACATAGAAAACATCTTTGTCATGTGTGCGTGTGCGTCTGTGTGTGTGTGTGCGTCTGTGTGTGTGTGTGTGTGTGTGTGTGTGTGTGTATGTGTGTGTGTATGTGTGTGTCAGCGCCGGAACAGCCCTAATGACCACCAGGTGGCAGTAGAAATCTAACAACAATACATAAAACCACAGGCCTAGGGCTCTTAGTGAAAACAGTACCTCTCAGCTGGCACCGCTGACTACACAGCTTTAACACAAAGCTCCAAGTAATTCTTCATTTTCTCCACTGGCTATATCCTCTATTCTAATAGCTAAAAATGTTTTTGCTTCTGTCATAAAATAAGCTCAAGCCAATAGTCCCAGGGCAGAAACTGGTCGGCAGCAAAATTTGCCAACCTCGGTATACGCTGGGCTGTTGTTTTGTTTCCCTTTCAGACATCTTTTGTGGCACAGTCCTTCTCTATTGTGCTTCAACTCCCACCCATCTTTCCCCTCTCCTTCCTCACGTGCCCCCTGCCCAAGGCACTGGATTGAGAATTCCTGATAAAATATCTTTTTATTAGTCACACAATGACTCCACACTCCCGCATCACAATCTTCCTGGTTTCATCAGTTCCCCTGGGCTTTTCCACGTCCATCTTTCTATGCCTGAGGCATTCCTCTGCTTCCATCTATAATGGCATTTCCTTCTTTTTCTATCCTCTCCAGGCAACGTCTCTTCCTTCTTCCTTACCCTTCAATCCATGGAGCCTCCACTACCTAGTTGTTGTTTATTTTTCTCCTATGCATTATGTATTGTGTTATGGAAGCACAGTTTTCAACAGTCACAGTAACCAAATGAATTACAAAGTCTGTAGACAACATAGAAGCCACACACTTTTGGTGTCACTGTCTCCCATCACATGAGGTTGAGTAGTGGTAGGGAAACAGGTTCACAGCTCATCATGGATTCTACCCTGTGGTGAGTTACATAACTATGTCATTGTCTACGACTTAATAATAATAGCAATGAGAAGCACAATAAAGGTAATGTGCTTAAACCACGCCAAAAGCACCACCACACTGTATAAAAATTATCTCTGTGAAACTGGTGCCAAAAATATTGGGATTCACCACATGAGAACAAGCCTTCCATCCATTTCCCTGTCCATATATCTCTCCATTCATTCTTTTTTCTTTTCTTTTTTTTTTTTTTTTTTTTTTTTTGAGACAGGGTCTCACTTTGTAGTTCAGGCTTGCCCTGAACTCAGCCTCAAACTCACATCACAGCAATCCTCCTGCTTCTGCCTCCCGAGTGCTGGGCTCACAGGGGTGAGCCACCACACCCCGCACTGTAATATGTGGCTCTGATTGCTGTTGGGCGTGAGTCTCCACACTCAGTATTGCTATATGTGGTTACCAGGGATCAAATCCCAGGTCCTTGTGCTTGCAAGACAGGCACTGGAACCACTGAGCTAAATCCCCGGCCTATTTCTCCACTCTTCATCAAACCTGACCATGGAGGTAGGCAGGTTCCCCTGGGTCTGAATTCCTAAAGGCTTCCGTGTCACATAAAACTCCAATTAAACAGATCTGTTATGCTTCCCCTGCTAGCCTATCTTTCATTACAGCAGTCCTGGTTGTGCCCTTCCACGAATAAGGAAGAGCAGCACATTTTGCTGTCCTTCAAACACTTTGTTAACTACAGCAATCTTCCCTTATCCGTGGACTCACTTTCCAAGGTTTGAATCACCTGTGACCCATGATGGTCTGATGTAGTAAATGGAAATTCCAGAAATAAATAACTCATGATTTTTAAATCACACATCCCCCTGAATAGTGTGGAGAACTCTCAGGCCTTTCCCCTGCTCTCCTTTGGATGTCTTCCTGCTGTAGTTGAAACCTGATATTCGCTAATTGGGTTGTTTGGGGGGAAAAAATTCAACTTTGAAATAACTTTAGAGTTATAGAAAAGTGTGTCGAAGTTACACAGTGTTGGTATAAGCTTCCCCTACTGTTAACATCTTTATATAAATGGAGTGTAGTTATGAAAACCAGGATTTCCACTAACATAAAACCATCAACAGAAGATATAAACTTCACTGAATTACTCCAGCTTCCCCGCAGTGTTACTCCTGCTGATGTGGGGTCTGTTTCAGGATTCTGTTCTGTGTTTAACAATCATCAGTGAGAAGAATTGTAAATATAAGGAGGTGTCTTCTTTAATCTACAATACTTAGAGAAAGTTCAGAGCAGTTATTTTCAAAATGACTTTCATATTTTTTGATAAGCAAATTGAGGCTATGCATTCTTGGCGGAAGTAAGAGTTTGGCTCTTGCTGGCACAGCCTCTGTGGGGGCTGTACAATGGCGATCCTCCTTATTGGAGGTGACTGTGTACCTGCCCTTCCTCTTCCTCCCATGCAAACATAGCAACAACTTTGCACTCAGAACCAATTTCTGTAATAATCATCTTTCTGTTGACTAAAGTACAGAATAAAACACCAGGCACATACAACTGAAAGGGGGAGAGTTTACTTCAGCTCAGTTTCTACCTGTGCTCACTCAGCTCCAGAGCAGAAACACCATGGCGGAAAGTCATGGAGGAGAAAATCAGAGGAATTCAAGGCAGCCATGAAGAGGGGAGAGCAGGAAGAGAGCAGGAGGATAACAGATCCAGGATTAGACAGATGCCCGGGGCAACATTCCCATGATCCTCCCAAACACATCTACAAGGTCTTTGACTAATCTAGCATCTCTCAAGCTAATCCAAAGGTCAACATTAACTGTCATTGCAACGAGGTTAGCCGTGATGGCCATGGTAAGCTGGTGTATTCTGGGTTTCTCCATCACAAACTTACTATTATTTCCTTTCATATTAATAAACATGTTGCAAAGAGGTACTCTGAAACTATACAAATACCACTTTCTCACATTTTCTCCAGCTAGGATCAGTGTGCGTCAGTGGTGTTGGCCTACAAAAGTTATTCCCAGTGTCTGCCCTGTGGCAATGTTTCTTTGCTCTTTCTTTTGCCTTTATTGATTGGAATTCCACTTCTTCCCCACTGACTTATTTAGAGGTTGTTTGTTTGGTTTTTTTTTTTTTTAATGTGGATTAAATTAAGATGTTCACAATAGTCCATAGCACATGACAAAGTCTTTGTAAGTTCAAGCTGCCATCTTCAATATTATCATTATTGATGAATCTGTGAAAATTGTATTACAGATATATTTTCCAGCAAGAAATCAGTATAACTACATGCTTGAAGTTGTTCCAAAATGGTCTACTGTATTAGTTTAGAAGAGCTGCATAATAAAAGGCCACAAAGTAAGGCAGCTTGCATGACAGCAATGTCCATACAGTTCAATATCGAGGTGTGGGCAGGTTCGCTTTCTCGTGAGGCCTCACTCACTGGCTTGCACAGGGACACCTTCCTGCTGCGTCCTCACAGAGTATTTCCTGTGTTTATCCTATTTCCTGGACCAGTCAGATTGGTTAGGGCTCATCCTAAGGGGCTTGCTCTAATCCCATCTCCAAAAGCCCTATCTCCAAATGCAGTCATATTCTGAGGAGCTGGAAGTTATTGATTCAACTCACAGACCTAAGGGCACGATTCAGCCTGTGTCTACTCTGTTTTGCACAATTAGTGTTGGGAAGTGATTATGCATGGAGAGAGCTTTCACAATTGAGAAGCACTGGATACATAGAAAGACACGGAACAAAAATAATCGCTGTGACTTCTGATAGCCATGCCTCCATGTTCACACAAATTGCTGAAGCATTCCCTCATCATGCCATTAGCGCCATTCATTTCACTCTCATTTCACAGCTATCAGAAAACCCTGGAAGGCCCGGCTTCAACCTGCGGCCCTCTGCGTTATCACACAGCCTCAAAGACTGGCGTCCACAATAGGGCATGGTTCACTCAGCTTTCTGTCTTTTGAGCAGGGCTTTTGAAAGCTTCTCTCAGGCTCTGGCAGCTACCTTGACAAGACCCAAGGCCTCCTCTTCCCTCAGAGGGAAACCCTGGCTGAGAGCCATCAACCAGCAGGGCCTGATTGCTCCCTGACCAGCTGCATAGCCTTGGGCGAGGCCCCCTCTGGGCAGCGTTTTCTCCCAATTCCACAGCTGAAAAATAAGGATAACAATCCTCTGAAGGAGGCAGCAGAGACTAATGAGTTCATCTCTGTGGAGCATTTAATAACATAAAATGGGCAAATTCCCATTCATCTCCTTTTTAGACCTCACCCACAGACTAAACACCTGCTAAAAGACTAGGGTATTTGAAGAAGATAATTTAAAGGTTTTAATAAATCTTAGCTTCCCAGAAAAGGAGAAAGGACATATGTTTCACTATGTCTGACAAGTAGAAAATTAGAATGATTCTTCCCACTGAAGGTTTGCTCTTCAAAGGCCAGGGGAAAACTCTGACCTGCTCTCTTTGTCACAGATAAGGAAGAACCAGAAGCTGTCTCTCTGGTGTGCCCAGTGTGAGGTTCCCTCGCTGTCTGCAGCCTCCACACTCTGTCTCTTGAGGAGACAGTGGATCACATCTCACTATTTTCCAAGCCCACCACCGTTCTCCAGACCTAATGGGGCCCATTCCTTGCTTGCAAATAGTGTTTCAGAATTGCGAGGACTTGGCAACCAACCACATTCAGAACAGGCAAGGAATTCTCTCTGCCGGCATTGCCCTTGCTTACCACGATGTATGGCCTCTGCCCTCAGGACTCATCCCTCGCCCATAGGTCCTGGCGCAGAGCAGCTGCACTGTCCCATCAGGGGGCCCCTCCCTGGCACACTGTGTTTTCCTTGTCCTTCTCTCAGGCAATCCTCACCCAATGTCTGGCAAAAAGGCTTTGAAATGGTCTCTCTCATCTATTCTGCATAGTTTTCCCCATTTCTCACCACCTTGGTAATTACAAAACTAGGAACAGTATATTTTTTAATTCTACCTCTCTTCCCAACGTTCTCAGTTGCTATCAGCCAGGCAAAAGAGTGGGGGGGGGCAGTGAAAGGGAAGAGCAGAGAGCAATGGGGGGCAACAAGTCTACTGGGGGTGCTATTTAATGAACTAATCATAATCCAAGTGCTTCTCCTGGGACCAGGGGAACAGGGGAGAAAGCAATGAACTGACGAGGGTACAAAGTCAGGTCTCAAAGGGGCCCGTAAGGAACAATTCAGGTTTTATCTAAGAGCCATGGGAACCATGGGAGGTTTTAAGTAAAAGAATATCACAAACAGATTTGTTCTCCAACAGAGGAGTGGAAAATGCATCAAGGAAAAGACTAGAAGGGAGGAAGCCATCTGAGAGCCTGTATGATAATCCAAACTGGAGAGAAGTAAGAGTTAAAGACACAGGGTAATAACTTAACCAGCAGTGTTGTTCTTGGCCCAGTGTCAGTTTGTGGATAAATGTCAGTCCACTCACAGTTTCTACCGATCCCTTATAAAACAAGGACATTGGGCCAAAATATAAACCGTGGGCTCTTCTTTCCGCATGAAAAAAGTCTTACATTAGAGGAAAGATGCCAGTGTGCTTAATGAAGTAGTCAATTTACGCTCTGACCAAGTCACATTCCTTCACGAATCTGTAAGACGTGGCCTCGTGGAGTGCCACTGGCTCGAGGGATGATGTGGACCCAAATGAAAGGGGTTAAGAAGAGGAGATAGACTATGCTTTTATATGAAAAACATAGTGCGAAAGGATAAGCACTGAGTGAGTGACACAGGGACTAAATCTCTGTGGCTCAAACAGAGAAGCTGAACCTACATAAGCAGACCTGGGTTCAAATCCCAGTCCTGTGAGTTGCTGTGGATAACTAAACTGAGGTTTATTCCCTCACCGCTACAACAAAATAGAGGATCCGCCTCAGGGGGACGCAAGTGAGTCACCTCACCTGCCACAGGTGTTCTCGGCATGTGCCCAAGGTGTAATACATGGTAAGGACTTATTACAAATGTGTTGATTATCATAAAAGCAAGAAAAAGGAGGAAAATACATTTTTTAAAGAGTGATACAAGTTGGGAATGGTGACACATGCCTGTAATCCCAGCATTCTGAGAGGCTGAGTCAGGAAGGTTGGAAATTTGATTCCAACCAGGATGCGAGCCTGCTCTCTGTCTGTCTGTCTGTCTGTCTCTCTCTCTCTCTCTCTCACACACACACACACACACACACACACACACACACACACACACACACCTACCTATAATTCTAGCACTTGGGAGAATGAGGCAGGAGTTTGGCCTTAACTTGGGCCTCATAGCCCAAGGCCTCAAGGCCCTGTGTCAAAGAAACAAATACATACACACATCCTGTCCATTGAGAATTATGTTTACTTCTCCCAGCCATCTTCTTCTCCAGACTCTTCTTCCTGCCTCCATTTCAGCCCCCCTTCCGGTGGCCCAGCTGAGCTTCTATCCATCTTGGTTCCTGGGCCAATGAGAGTATTCCCGGCCTCAGTGCCTCGTCCCACCCTGTTCACACTGCAGGGGACACTGAACAGCCCTGCTCACGTGTGCAGATGTAGAGAAACCCTAACTCCTCTGCTTGACCCACTGGACTGCATCTGCCAGTCCACACCCAGAGAGATTCCTACACGTACCTGACAACACACCAAGTCCCCACAGCCACCTTGTCCAGACCTCCTGACGACTTGATCAAGGACCTCTGAGGTACTCATGCCTCCCACCCCCAGCATGTTGCAGCCTGACTAAAACTTAACACTGAGGTACAGCTGAGTGGCAGAGTATGTTCTCTGAAAGGGCAAAGCCCCGCCATTTACAAGAAAAAAAGATAAAGAAGTTTATCTCAGAGCCTGAAGAGTTCTGGAGTCCAGCCCTCAGGGCATCTGACCCCCAGTAGGAAAATCCAGTCCTCCAGCCAAGCCTTTTGCCTCATGTACCTCATGAATGAGAAGATAAAAGAAGCAGCACTTGATGTTTAGATGGAGATGTATAGCTTTTTAAGTTCTTTTACATCATCTAATTTGACACCACACCACTCAAGATAAAAAAAAATTGACATTTTTATTTTATATAAATAAGTGTGAATAACTGAGGCAAGGTGATAAAATGTCCTATTTCCCTGAGGTTGAAGGATTCCTGGGACCCCAGGACTTGTACTAGTAAACCCCAGGGCATTGTTGGCCAGACTGGGAAAGTTACTCACTCTCAGTCAGGTCAGCAATAAGTGACTGGGCTCAGATGGAACCCTCAACAGCACTCTCACCGGTGAACTCCACAAATATTTATTAAATGATGCTTCCTAGCCCTTTCTTTCCACTGCACGATATGCTTCTCATAAATGACATCCTTTTTGGAATGTTACACAAAGGTTTTATTTGCGTTCTTCCTTCCTGAAATATCAGTCAGGGAAAGGAAAGAGGGAACAGTATTTTGCATGAGAAAAGCATCCTTGCATTAATTCCCATGTAGGAATAAACACCCTTCGTAATAATTTCAACAAAAGGATTAATTAAACAGAGTCTGTGATTATCGTAACAAGAACTTGAAATCAAAAGTGATTGTGAATGGGCCACTAACCCCATCAACATACATACTCGGCCCCAGTATAATCAAAGGCTGATTGGATGTATGAATATTCAGTATATGCAAATTTTAAATACCACTGTCAGATAACAAAGAAGGGTTGTAAGAAACATATACTGGTCAGTACCTCTCCTTAAACTGAACCATCTCAGCAATTCTCAGAGAAGACAGCAGTCAGTGCTTTTTCTGAAGACTTCTGGATGAAGAGAGTCAAAGAGCTTCTTCTTGGGGGTTTTTACCATCAAGGACGGAGGGTGAGAAGGGGATTTGTGGAGTACAACTCTCTATCTCGAAAGAGAAAATTGTTCTTTCCCTCATCACTAAGTAGATACTCATCCCTCAGCGGAAGAGAGAGAGACACACACACATAGAGAGAGACAGAGACACTGTAAGCTTTACTCCTCCACAAGAGGTTTGTGGTTTCACACTGTTCACGGCACTGACCCTTGTATGGAAGAGAGAATTTCTGTACAAAATCAGTACAAAGATTACCAAAATGTGACACCTCCAGGTCTGACAGGAGCCTAGAACACTTTTGAAAAAGACAAAACTGTAGCTGCTCTGCAAGGGCCAGTAACCAATGTGCCTCCTCCTCAGAGCGGCAGCACCTTTTGGAGCACAGGCTCAAGCACAGGCACTAGTCAACCTCCCACCATAACCTCTGGTAGCCGAAGCCTCCTCTGTCACCCAGGAACAGGACCTCACTGTCTTCCACAACTGGGCTCAGCCTACCTTTGGACATTGAATAATATCATCTCAGCACATAATTAATGCTCAAGACTCAATCCCATTGCAGTCAAATTTAACTCTTAACTGTTTAGATTCTCCATGTGCACAGTGAGGCTCCCAGGCACTGAAGGGTCATGTGACCTGCACTGATGAAATGCCAGAAGGTGTTGGCCCTGAACTGGGTGCTGAGGTTAGTGGTGGAGTAAGTTACAGCAGCAATGAGTTCTTACGGGAGAAAACAAGGGTGAAAGGTAGAAAACTCATTCTGGAAAAAGAGGATGACATCACTTGGACAGGACAGTGGGCACAGACAACAAAAAATTAGCTCACAAGTGTCAGAGTTAGGAGTTGGCAGCCATGAGGCTGGACAGTTCGGTACTTTTCCAGGATGTCTTCTCTGACTGGTCTCTGGAGAATCAATAGCCTCTGCACCTTCCCCTCGAATAAACAGCCAGCATGGAAAGTTTCCCAGGGCTCTTTCTTCTTTTCCTGTTCCCACTGCTTTTCCGTTGATGAAAACACTTTGACCCACATTTGCATTTTCTGTGCTGTCTTCAGCGTACACCTTACAGACCGATCCACATCAGTGTTTCTATCAGCAGCCCCTGGGAAGGGTGGAGCAGTCAGTTTCCGGTGACCCAGGAAGAAGAGGAAACGTCAATCTGTCAGCTCCTACTCCGTGTTTCCTTAGAAGTCGGTTAACCCATCTTAACGCGTCAGATACCTGCCAGCCAGCGCTGAGCTGTCACAGGCACTGTCAGTGGCAGAGTGGAGCTCAGCAAAGTCGGCACCAACGCAATAAACAGAAAGAAGGGGGATGGAGAGAGGCTAACAGAACAGGAGAAGCAGAAAGTGGTCGGGTCAAAGCGTTCTTGCCTTTGAGCAAAATTAAAGACAGAAGACTCTGCATCAGGCCACTCTGGACTGACTGAGGAAAAGATGGGATTGTCCAGGACTCCTCACCCCACAGACTAGACAGTAATTTTTGATGTCACCAAGCAGTGATGACAGCATGGTGGTGATAACAACAACCATCATGCATTGAGGGTTTACCGGGCTTGGTCAGTACAGGTATGACCTCTCTTTTACAGCTGATAACACATCTTTCTAGAAACTTCAGGGGCCCTAAAAGTCAGAGAATTGAGTTAACCCTGTTCTATTTGATTCTAGAACAAAACATTGTCTCACACCACCATATTGCTTTAATCTATCCACTTGTATTCATTCATTCACTCAAAAATATTTCTGAGTATCTACTTTTCACCAAGCACTGTGCAAAATGACACAGCCCAGACTTCCTTGTGGAACCTATACTGTTCATAAGAGATGGGTGAACAGTAAGTCAACAAAAATAGGACCATCCCATTGTATGCTGCAGGTTATGCTGCGGAAGAGTGGGAAGGACCTACTTAGGGTGCTGAGGGGAGGCCCCTGGAGGAAAGGGTATCATCCTAAGATCTAAAGAGTGTGAAAGAGCCAGCCAGCCATCAGGTGACAGAGGTAAAGGTGAATAAGCAACTAATAGCAAAGGAACCTATCAAAGTAGACACAAAGTGTCAATGGGGCCCATATCTACAGTTTGGTAGGGAATGGATCATGCAAGACTTTAAAGGCCATCAAAGGAGCTAGAATTGTTTTAAAGCAATCACAGTGTATTAAGCAGTGCAGTGATGGTTGATTTATTTTTTACTAACAAGAAGTAATAACTGCTTATAGTATAGACTCTGAGCTTGGATGCCCGGGTTCAAATCCTGGATTTACTGCTCACTAGCTATGCTACGGGCAAACTTTTCTGAGCCTCGTTTTCCTTATCTTTAAAATAGAGAACTAACAGTGTTGGCCTCAGAGGACTGTAAGAAAGATCAAGTCAGTTAATTATTTGAAAACATTTAGAAAAGTGCTTTGCCCATATTAAGATATATGTGTATAAAATAAGTGACTAGCTGGGTATAGTGGTGGCACATCTATCATCTCAGCATCCACGGGCTGAAGAAGAGTCACTAGTTCAAGTCTGAGCTACACAACCAGACTCTGTCTAAAATACCAAAAGAACCAAAACAAAAATGAATAAAGAAATACAGTAGCTAATAGATGTCCTTGCACATATATCCATGAAAATATATTTTATAGAATTATAGAAAAAGTGCTATCAAGAGCATGCTTTTCTTTTAGCGAAATGTTTCAGCTTTGTTCATTTCTTCTCCCTCCTCTTTCTCTACCTCTGCTCGCATTAGGAATTGCTCTGTTTTAAGGAAACCCACGTCAATGACTCACACAGTCCTATGAAGGCACACACAAGATCTATATAGCTGACATTCTTTTATCTTTGTTTTGCAAAAATTAAGTCATTCTATCCATTTCTTTTCCCTCAGCACTGACTTGGAGGAATTCCTTCCAGACAACAGGTATAACTACTTCACCATTTAAATGGATGCATCCTGCCCACAGGGGCAGCCCTGCCCCCATTAATTTGGCTGCTTCTCTGCTGGCCACATGGTCCTCAGATCTCTTGCCTTTCACTAGCATTTTCTCCAAAGGGTTCACACTTGAGTATCCTTTCATCTTTGTGCTTTCAGCTCAGGGAGGTAGACTTCCTGAAGAAAACTTGCTAGGTTGGAAACTGTACCTGTTATTTTTAAAATAGATGTGGAGGATGTATTGCTTGTTTAAAAAACCAATACAGGTCCCATTTGCTGCAGGAAGTTCTGTGTGTCGCAGCTCATTTGCCTTCATCTTTTCTACTATATCTTTGGATAGATAGAAACTGATGTTACTTTTTATCTTTAAAAAAATATTCATAGTTGGTAAAAATTTACATGTAGTAAATTATATAGATTATAAGTATGTAAGTCGAGGCATTTTGATAAATGTTTACCATATTAACCAAAACCATGATCAAGACAGGAAATTTTCATCACCCCAGATAACCTCTCTTCCAACCAAACCACACCTTTCATTGACAACCACTGTTTTGATTATCACTACAGATAAGTTTTGCAAGTAATTAGGCTGCCTATAAATAAAAACATATAATGATTTTTTTTTTTTTTGGTATCTGGCATCTTTTGCTCAAAGTATTTTTGAGGTTCATCCATGTTGCTTCACATGCCATTAGATAATCAGTAGATCATCAACTCGGTGGGAAGGGAGGTTACTCACGGCGTTATACAGCTATCATCCCAACACCTGGGAAGCTGAAGCAGGAAGATAATGAGTTTGAGGCCAACCTGTTCTTCATTGTGCGTTCCAGACAAGCCTGGGCTAGATAGAAAGGCCTTGTCTCAAAAGGGAAAAAAAATGAATAGGTTTACTCATATTTTAAATACGATAAAATCACCAGATTTCACATGTCTTGTTGATGAGTTCTGATGAGTGTATGCATCCATATAACTATCATGCAAAAGATTTTTGTAATCTCCCACCCTCCTGGCCTTTTAAAATTGATTCTCTCCCCGTTGTACTTTGAAACATTCACTCAATTTTTACTATCCTTTTTGCTCATTATAGAGATTCATATGGATGGAATCACAGCATACAGCTGTCTATCAGGTTTCTGTCACTGTGTTTACCTGAGGATTTGCACTGAGCTACATCTCCACCCCACCCCCCTTTTTTTTAATTTTGAGGCAAGGTTCACTGATTCCCTAAAGTGCCCAGGTGAGACTCATACCTGGGATGCACCATCCTCCAGTGTGGGATCACAGGTAGGCACCACCGCACCCAGCTTGATTGACTGAATTTTTAATTCTCAAACCCAGCAGCACTTTATCCCTTAAAATGGAATAAGCCTTTTAAAAATGTTTCATTTTGAAACAAGTCCTCAATAATTCATTAAATTACCCAGGTGGGACTCAAACTTGCCACCTTTCTGCCTCACCTTTTCCAAAGTGCTGGGATTCCAGGCAAGTGCCACCACCTCATCGATATTGGATGAGTAGGAGAATTGCCTTCTTACTCAATGAATAAATGACCAATTATGTATCATGTGTACATTCTGTCTTACCAGGGCTTGTTTTTGCATCTTCTTATTTGTATTGTTTTAAAACACAAAATCAGGCCAGGGATTTTACTCAGTGGTTCTGGCATCTGCCTGGCAAGCACAAGGAAGGTCCCAAATTAGATCCCGGTACCACATACCATAACACTCCCAGCACTCGGGAGGCAGAGGCAGGAGGATTGTGGTGAGTTTGAGGCTGAGCTGAGGGCCAGCCTGAACTACAAAGCGAGACCTTGTGTCAAAAACAAAAATATCGTATGTTTTCTCTGGTGTGAGAAAATGAAGATGTAAATGAGTTCTAATATATAAAGTAGATATTGTGAAATAGAAAATATTTAAAAGGAAATGGAGTGTGAGGGTAAGGAAATAGTGGGAAAATAATGTAATGATAATAAAAAAAGGAAAAGCCTATGTATAAGGGGGTGTGGGTTGTGGGGTAGGTAGGGGAATGGGAAAAAAATGATAATCAAGTCATGTTAGATCATATGCTGGTACAAATTTCTGATGTTGAAAGTGACCATATGTGTATATATAATGTACCAAGAAAGATTTGAATTTTTTAAAATAAATAAATAAACCAATGAAGAAGAAAAAGGAAAAACCCCATTAAAAAGAAAGGAAGAAATAAAGAAAAAGAAAAAACAGAAAATCTTTTCCCTTATTTTTTAACTAAATATTTCACTGCTCTATTGTCACAAAGATGTTACTTCTGTGCTTCCTGTTTGCCAAGATTGTGCCTGTTGTTTTACGTTCAGGCCTTTGATCCACCCTAAAAACAAGGTTTGTATAAGGCATGAGGTACAGATCAAGCGTCATTTCTGCCCATATGTTCTGCATAGTTTTTCCAGCACAATTTGTTGAAAGGACTTTCCCTTCCCTATTAAAATGACTTAGTGTTATTTATTGATGTTAATTGAATATGTATTCATTCATATATTTCTGACTGTTGTGTTCCAATGATCTATTTGTATATCCTTATGCCAATATCATTCTGTATTTTTTACAGTAACTGTGTAATAAGTCTTGAAATAAATAGTAAATGTCTGTTCTTTATCCCTGCTGAAATTATTTTGATTATTATTTTTTGTAGTTATTATTATTGTTTTGAGATAGGGTCTCACTTTTGTAGTTCAGGCTGGCCCTGAGCTCAGCCGTGAACTCATAGCAATCCTCCTGCCTCTGCCTCCCAAGTGCTGGGATTACAGGTATGAGCCACCATACCCGGCACTGTAGTATGTGGTTCTGATTGCCGGTGGTCATGAGTCTCCACATTGTTATATGTGGTTACGGGGGATCAAACCTGGGCCCTTGCACTTGCAAGGTGGGTGCCAGAACCACTGAGCTAAATTCCTGGCCTTATTTTGATTATTTAATATGTTTTAGGTGCTGCCACATAAACACTTTTGTTTATTTTTTGAGGCAGGGTTCACTATGAAGTTCAGGTTGGCCTTAAACTCATTATGTAGACCAGGCTGGCCTTGAACTTACAGTGATCCTCCTGCCTCAGCATCCTGTGTACTAGAATTACAGGTTTGCACCACTGTGCCCTGCCACATAAATTTTAAAATGTTAATTTTTATTGCTTGCAGTTACATAATGATTACATTCACTGTGAGGAATTAGTGAATATACATAGCATCTTAATCCTCTTTTAATTCCTTCCTCTCCCTTCCCTCCTGCCTCCTTCTATCTCTTAATTTGCTCAATTTGTTAATTTCTGCAAAAAAAAAGTTTAGATTTTTCTGGAACTACACTAAATCTGTTAATCAACTTAGATAGAGCTGACAGATTCATGATATTTAGTATCCTGATCCAATTGTTTAGATAACATTTAATTGCTCTCAGATATATGTAGTTTTCAGCACACAAGTTTAGCATCTTTCTTCTTAAATTTGTCCTCAGTTATTTTAGACCATTCAGTACTATTCAAATTGGGCTGTTTTCTTTATTTTTTCTATTTGCTTCCTGCAAGTATATAGAAGTAAAGTTAATTTTGTATTTTGATGTGTATTCTGCAATCTGGATACATTTACTTAGATCTGTAGGTCTTTGTAAACATGTTTACTACATAAATAACCATGTAACTTTCAAATAAAAAGTTTTGCCTTTTTGTATAAGGGGGTGTGGGGTGTGGGGTAGGTAGGGGAATGGGAAAAAAAATGATAATAAAGTCATGTTAGATCATATGCTGGTACAAATTTCTGATGTTGAAAGTGACCATATGTGTATATATAATGTACCAAGAAAGATTTGAATTTTTCTTACCTTATTGCATTAGCTAGTGTCTCCAGTAAAATACAAATGCTAAAACAACCATCCTGGCTATCTGGATAAGGTTTGAAGGAAAAATATCTATATACAGATGCCATTAGGATGGCTTCATTTCTGCATCTCCTTTTCTAAAGTAGGTCTCCTAATCAGATATCCTGTCTCATGAATTTCCATATCTAGGTATCAGTAATTCTGTACTCCATAGCATAATGGTACTAGCCGAGGCTATGTATTCCAGAGTTGTCATAGACACCTGAGAGAATGAAATGCTGTCCCTTACAAAAAAAAGAAGAGTCTGATATCAGAAGTCACCAAATTATCAGTTGCTAATGATGCAGAATGGTGTCATGATGCCATATCAAAGCACAGCTTTGGTCCAAAGCCACAATAGCTACAAAAAACTACATCAATGGAAGTCTATGATGCTAATCTATATGTAATTTACATCTCTGCCATCACCACACCTCTTTTGTCAGTTCCAGGTAGACGAGGACAAAGACTAGCTGGCATCAACTGGACAAGTAACTTTTAATAACAGTTGTGAGCTTTTGTTTTTGTTTTGCTTTGTTAAGACTGAATCTCATATACAGCTCAGGGTGGCCTTGAACTCACTGTGTAGCCCAACTTGGCCTCCAACTTTCAATCCTACACCCCAGGTTATTCAGTGCCTCTTCATTAGTGGATCTTTGCTAGTATTAATATATAATACAAAAATCTTTACATTTTGTGTCCCCTCTTATTTTTCTGCACCTATATATTTCTGTCTGAGACTTCTTTTTTCAGTATTTTTTTAAACATCTAGTGCCCTTACTAGAGAGCTAGTCCAGGTGCTGCTGCTCAATAATTTTTCTGTATCTTCACTTTGGGCAACTTCTCCTTACATAAAGCTGATGGCTAATTTAGCATATGTGTTGCTCTGCTGCCCCTGTTCACTGGAAATATTTTCTTTCTTTATTATCAGGGTCAACCTTGATTGCTCTAATGTAATTTCTGCCCACTTATAACTGACACACATGAAGATATAGGAAGATGAGACTTTTCCACCCCCTCAACTAGTCATGTAAGATCATCCATGTGACTGTAGGTGTTAACAAGGGCAAAGACTCCAATGCAGCTACAGAGAGTGAATGATATGAATTTACGTACATTTGGGCTTCATTCTGACCTTCTGCTCTGAGTCCACCTGAATTTAGAATTTAGTGACTCTCATCATGGACATTTCCCAACTGGGTGTCAGCCATTCTGTCCGAATGACAAGGTTGTTCACATCAAAGTCTTGACTTAATGCAGTTATTTCCTGTTCTGGGAAGACTTGCATGTATAATGTGCTGCCCTCAAAACCTAAAGATGCCTATGAAGAGCTGTATTTTCTTCTTCATGGTACAAGGTATAGGATGTGTCTTTTAATTCTGAAGTGATATTTCAGTACATCCTTGAGTACTAAATCCATAAAAACTTCCTAGTTGTAGGTCTCTGAAAATTCCTGGTACTTACACGTGTCTTACAAAGTCTTCCAGAGTCATCACGTCCCATTAGCATGATGTTATTGTTGTGATGAATCAAAATATATTCAGTGGGATTTCAAAATGATTCTGATATCTTGAGATGAAGAGAAAGGGAAAGAGGAGAACGTTGTCCTGGGTCAAAGCTGCCACTGAATGTTATTCTTGTCACATAAAGTCAAACGACCTCTCACCTTCCTTCTAACTGAAACAGAAACAAATACACTTCCCAAATCAATGTCCATAGATCATATACCTAAAAACTCTTTGATTTCCTTTATCTTATTTATCCAGCAATACCATCAAATGGAGCACAATAGTTATAATCAAGAGAATCACTGTGTGCTAGCAGCCTTGAGGTTGTTGTTGCTGTTGTGATTGTAGTTATTGTTATTGTTTTGAGACAGGGTCTTGCTACAGGGTTCATACTGGCCTTGAATGCACCATATAGCACACACTGGCCTGTAACTCACTCCCTCAGCCCCCTGAGTGCTGGCATTACAGGCATGTGCCACTAGGCCCAGGAATTTTTTTTTTCCAGATCCATCCACTTGCTGCAGTAGCCAGATTGATGAACTAAATGAAGATACGGTAGTAAGTAATGGCTCCTGCCCTCCATGCTTTAGGTCGTCTCTGGGATCATTCTTTCCCCAAGAATGTTGTCATTTTGAGACAATATGTTACTATGTAGTCCAGGTTGGCTTTGAACTTGCTATGTAGTCTAATTAACTTCAAATCTATGACTCTCCTGCCTCACCCTCCTGAGTGCTGGAATTGTAGGCATGTACCATTAAGGCCTGGAAACTATTTGCTACCTTGGGGGGTTGGAGAAAGAGAAGAGTTTCAGAGGTTTACACTTGACATTGTCTGTAATGTTTTTTCTGACCGGTCAATGCTATCTTGTGTGGGTGCTTGGCAGGGGTCCTCTAGCCACCAATACATCAATAATGCTAAGAGTTGGAGATCTGGGAAATAATCATTAGGTGTGATTCTTAGCTCAGTGGAGCACTGAGATGAAATTTTTCTAGGTATGTTTGTTTGCTGGACTCATAAATCTCTAGTCTAATAGGAGTTGCTCTGATTACACTTGGTTTCTGAGAATCAACTGAAACTCTCTTTTTAAAAAACTTCTTTTCCATGAAACCATGGTAATTAGTTCTTCACTGCTAACAGGACACCTGATCAGTGCACCAGCATGTCTGCCACAGCAACGTCCTTACAAATACTATCTGGAAAGGAGTAAGGAAGATATCACAGAGAAGAGAGGGAAGCTTGACTGCAGCACAGAGGTAAAAGGACCTCCACCAGCTCCACAGGAAGCCCTCGCTGCTGCCTTGGGCCTTCAGCTATCCTGTTGTTGGCCTTTGTACTCCCGCTTCGACCTGCACTGGATCAGGCTGCCCTGAGGGGAAGGGCGATTTTGGACAGAGGACAAATTTGAGAAGACAATCAGTAAGAGTGGCCACTGAGCAACTCCCAGCAGTCAGGGGAATAGAGGATTTGGTCCTAAAGGAGTATTTGGATAGTGCACAAGGGTCTCCACAATAGCAGTCACCAGCCTGCAAGACCCAGCAAAGACATTTCAGACAAGACAAAATGAAAAAAAAAAGGGGGGGGCGTGATTTAGTAGTCATTCCAGCACCTGCCTTGTAAGTGCAAAGACCCAGGTTCGATCCCTGGTAAACACATACAGCAATGCTGGGCATGGAGACTCATGCCTGCCAGCAAGCAGTACCACATACCACAGTGCCAGGCATGATGGCTCACATCTATAATCCCAGCACTCGGGAGGCAGAGGCAGGAGGATTGTTGTGAGTGCAAGGCTGAACTCAGGACCAGCCTGAACTACAAAAGCATGACCCTGTCTCAGGAAAAAAACTGCAAAAAGTCTACCTCAAAACAAGAAAAAACTAATAGGTCACAAATAGGTAAATATCGCATCTTTTCTCTGGTATGAGAAAATTCAGATGTAAATGAGTTCTAGAATTGTATGTTATATATTGTGAAATAGAAAATACTCAAAGTGTAATAGGGTGAAGGGGGAAAAATAATTAGATTATAACAAAAAAGAAAGGAAACAAATTTTATGTATATAGGGGGGTGGTAGGGTGGGTAGGGTTATGGGAAAAAACGAGAATTAAGTTGTGTCTTATACTGGTACACATACCCATTGTGGAGTGCAATTATGATGTGTATATGTAATGTACCAATAAAGATTTCATTTAAAAAAAAAACCCAAGAAAAAGCTGGATGTGATGACACGGACCTAAAATCTCAGCACTCGGAAACTGAGGCAGGAGGATCAGCTTCGAATCTGGCAAAGAAGTTGAGCAGCTTAACAAGACCCTGTCTAAAAATTTTTAAACATAAAATTAAAATAGGCTGGGGCTGTAGCTCAGTGAGAAGACCCTGAGTTAAATCTCTAGTACCACAGAAATAAAAAAAATTTTTAAACATCACACATAGGTGGCCTACACTTGTGATCCCAGAACTCAGGAGGCAGGAGGAGGATTGCTGTGAATGTGAGGCCAGCCTGGGCTACACAGTGAATTTAAGGCCCGCCTGAACTATCCAGGGAAGATCTGTTTAAAAAAAAAAAAGAGGAAAAAAGAATGAAGTGATTGCTGGAGGAAGATAAGAGCTCAGGGGATTTCTGATCTTCTTGTTAATGTACTTGCTCTTCTGTGGGCTTGTTTTTTCATGTGATAACTATTCAAGTATATTTGTAGTTGGGGTAAGAGATGAACGATGACAGAGAAGAGTAAGAGAAAAGGCAGGATCAATGTTCAACAGGCAAAGGCACTGGGTCCTGAGACAGAATCAGAGAACAGCTCTTGTAAGACAGGACCACGAGAAAGTACCGGGGTGTTCCATTCTCCCCAGGATGCATCATCACCTAAGCAGGTTAGAGGCTCCCACACTGCAGATCTAAGGGCCCGGGCTCTGGTTCTCAGCATGCATAGGAAGAGAGAACGAGGTGGGGCTCTACAGAGTCCACAGCCACTTGGCACAGGTCGCTTTGCTTCTTCCCCTTCTCTCTTCTTTCTTCATTTACAGTCAGGAGTGCCAGCATTCGAGCTGGTAAACAGAGGGTGGAGCAGAAGGTCAAAAGGTGATGAAATAGCAATCTGAACTCTGCGGGCGTGATCAGCTGCGGTTCCTCCTTGTAA
This sequence comes from Petromus typicus, assembly GCA_004026965.1. Lineage (NCBI taxonomy): Eukaryota > Metazoa > Chordata > Mammalia > Rodentia > Petromuridae > Petromus > Petromus typicus. Next base: position 9,965 of record PVIR01013992.1, on the reverse strand, counting down.
CAGGGAAATCCTGGAGAGCCTGCGCGGGCCAGAACACATCTGGAGAGGAGGCCTAGAGGTGGGGGTAGAGCAAGAAGGGAAGGAACTCGCAGCTGCTTTCCGGGCACAAATGGATTTCAATTTCTTTAGTTCCTATCTTTGCATATATCTCTATCACTGTGTGCATATGTAATCTCTACAGTATTTTTCCTTCTAAATTCTCTCTTATTTTTATCATCTCTTTCTTAACTACAGGGCATTTCTTTACATTTATAGACTAGGTTTATTGACTACATTACACATACAGTTTTAATCAATATTCTGTCTTTTTATGTTATAAAGCATACATATAAAAGTGGTTCTAAAAAAGAAAGTAAAATAAGCAATGAAATACATTTAATGATGAGAAAAAAATTCCCCAGATATTGCTTCATAATGAAAGATTTTTAAAAGTGTGGACGTAGTTGTAAAGTACACACACACACACACACACACACACACACACACACATAAATTTAATGTTTAACATTCTTAAAGTGATTATTATACCAGTTATAATAGTAGCTCTGGATTTTGGTAATAAAGGATTAATTAATCAACTGTAGTCAACATCTTGTCTTATAGCCCAGGGTGGCCTCACACTCAAGATCCTCCTGCATTAGCCTCCCAAATGCTGAAGTTGCAAACACATGCCACTATGCCTGGCTTAATTTTTATTTTTAAATTTTAGCAGTAGTTCCCTGTATGATGTGTGAATTAAAATTAAAATTGAATTTTAGAGCTATGGTCAGCCCCGACATGAAATGTACCATTTTCATACAGATTTTGTCTCTCCCTTCTCTGTTTGCCTGAGTGTATCAGATTGTATGAGATTTGGGGGATTTTTTTCCCCCATAATTCTGCTCCCTGCTGACCCGATCTTTTTTCCTGTTCATTTTAGCTTTTATTATCATGGTGATCCTGAGTTTGGAATGCCCCACCCAAGCTAGTCATCTCCTGGGCTCCACAGTTTGCCTGAGACTCACTTAATCTAATTCCTGTTCTCTTCTAAGAGCAGCTCTGTGGCTCCTGAAAAGACTGGGCATGGCTTCTCATCACTTCCATGTCGACAGCTTTGCCCTCTCATTTTACTCTTAAAAAGCTTTGCCACAAGAAGACAGACAAAGCAGTGCTTCTCAGAAAAACCAAGTATGAAGCGCATCTTCACATTCATGTCTATTTTGTTCCAATCTGGGAAGGTTACCATGATAACCACGTAACTAGGTTTTCTTTAAACTCCCACTGAGTCTTCTATAATTTTAGACCCCTTATCAAGTTAGCCTGCTTCCTCAACTGAAAGCTGCAAGATTCACTTCAGCCCACTGACAAGGACAGGGATAGCTTTAAAACTGATGTGGTTAATTATCCTGATTTCCCTTTCTTAACGCTGAACATTGGCATGCTAGAGTTGCTATTTGATTTCCTTGCTTCTCCTGGAGATCAAAACTGGAGACTCATGGAAAGCCACCCCTAAAGATGATAGTTTAAAGACACTAATCCATGCCAGATCTAAAAAATAGCCCCAGAACCATTCATGATGTTCCCGATTCCTCGAGGAGGTCTTCTGCTACCCTACTGGTTGATCTTCCTAATTATTGCTATTTCTAAGGGGTATTTTCCAGAACTGCTTCTGCTTATTTTTACTGAAGAGGACAGGGATGTTCCTTTTAAAATTCTAAACTTTTTTTTCCCCCAAAAGCTACTTCTTTATTACTTAAGCCTTTTGAATAGGACCCTAATTTGAATGACAAAGAAAGAAAAGTAAACCAGAAGACTCTGAATCAGAGGCTAAATTGTGCTCTTTATTTCCTGGCTTTTATCTGCTTTACGCTCCTGTTTGTCGCTGATTACTGATTTTCCCTGCCATTATTGGGATGTGATTACTCCTACCCATTAATTGGTGTTCCTCAACTTCCATCCAAGTGCTCATTATCGGTTAGAGATGAGGGGGCAGGCCTGGGAGGAAGAGGCTGAATGGGAAAAGCCTTAGTCACAAGTACAGAAGTGCCTCAGAACATCTGGCCTGTTCCAAGGGGTTCACTGATCATATTTCTCTGACTTCAAGGGTTGGCATGCTCATGCATCTTTTTTTTTTCTCTTTTTTCACCAGACAATGCTGGCAGGAGAAAAAGGCATTGCTCCCAAAGAAAGTAAAGCGGAATACTCAGAGAAGTTGCCCAAAAAGGATTTGTCTGAATATCAGTTTTCTCTTCATTGCTTGGTAGATCTTGAGAGTAAGGACAATGAGCCAGATAGATGTCCCCTCGGCCTGACATTCCACCTGCTCTACATGCATAAGAATCACTTTGTCACATTGTCTTTTTGTGGGACCTATAAGACAAAGGCAGAAAAGTCTAGATAAAAATAAATTCTTAGAGACAGACTGGGCTCTCAGGGAAGTCTGCAGAAAAAGTAGACATCAGAATCGTGCCTGTAGGTGTGCCTGAAAACCAGGCCTTGAGATAAAGATGGAATGGGAGACCCAAGTGCCTCCCTCAGGGATAAACAGTCATTTGGGATTATCTTGGCATGATGACCATCAGATGAATATTAGATGCCCAGGTAGGTGATCAGAACATCTAGACCCATCCTTTCCCCCAAATGTTTCTGTTTTAGAAGTCATAGATTAGCCAAGGTTCGTGGTACCAGCCACATCACCTTGTTACATGCCCTATGTCACTACTGGGTCAATGTTAGCTAAGCAGCTATGTTTGTGATCTTACAGGTTAAGTTTAGTTTGATCCATTTTGTACCCTCATCATGATTTTTCTGTATAAATGACCCCTGACAAAGGTCTTCCATGGCAAACTGCTCAGGATCTCTCCTGTCTCTTAGGAGGTATTTCTCAATAAATCTTTCTTACTCTTAACCCCCATTGTTCATTGAAATTTACTCTACAGTTTCAGGGGACATGAACTCAGCATATCTGACATCTAGCAGGTTAGGGATTATATTTCTCCTATACTGAAACATGTATACACATAAGACAAACTCAGAAGAGGTAATACAATCAGATATGGGACAGAGACGGGAGATTAGGATGTAGCTGAGCTGGGGAAATTTGTATAATTAAGTACAAAATGCTGGAACACACGCTCAGAATAGTTCCCAAAGTCTTGCATGGACTTCCCGTGAGAACTCCAGTAGGTTTTCAATAGGATGCTTAGATCTGATGTTAGTCTGAGACATGAGACTCACACTGCTTCTCGGAACCCATATGTAGAAGTTCTGATCAGTTCCCTGGAGATTTGGACAGTGTGAAGGACACAGATGCCAAAGAGAGCTCACTGGTATGGCTTTCCTCCCTACTGCCCAAGCTGTGTCCTCCAGGGTGTAACTTTTTCTTGCTTTTTCCTTTTCTACTCAGCCCATGCTCCTTCTACAGAGCCAGCTCCTCCCTCACTCCTCCCTTCTACTTTTCCAGGTACACTACGTCACTATCCTTTCTGCTCACTTTGTTCACTCCTTGTTTGAGATGAGAAGAACCTGAAGTCCAACTGCAGGAGAAGTGAGCAACCCCACACCTGGTAATGTTTATTTGGAGACTACCTGGTAATACTGGTAATAGGTCCATTCCACCTCCACCCCCCCTGGACTTGGGCAACATCCCAGAGCCAACACCTTCTTTTGTTGTCCCAGAGGCAGAAATAAGAATAACAGAGACCTTGGGAAATCCCTGAAGTTCCAGGCCTGGGCGCAGGCATGCTAGGCCCATGGGTGTGATGCATAGTGACATTTCCTCACTCAGACCTCGTTAGGGGCTCAGATCTCTGGATTGCATGTCACACACAAGTATGACCAGGTGAGCGATGAGAAAGAACCTATAAAGTAGATGCAGCACCCTACCAAACGTAGCTTGCAAGACCCAGTGAGGGGAGCCCTGGGGTGCAGGGGGAGACAGGGGACGATGACATTCCCAAATCCTAAACTTGAGTTTGTCCCATTTCATTCTTCTCTCCCCACCACCCCGTGCCATCATTCCTTTCTGCCCATGCCATTCTGTGCATTTCCATTTGTGCTGCCACGAACCTGGTTGCTCTGAGTGTACCTCCCCTGCCAAACTTTCCTGAACTCAGTTGCCTTTCTGTACCATCATGTCCCATGCTTTGTGGCTGTACATGAGAACCTGCAAACCTATCCAGGACCCTCATCCTCCGCAGTCACAGATACAGATACTGGGAGACTCAGCAGCCTCATGTCTGGGCAGATCACTGTTCGTTTGTTCGTGACCAAGAACATGTGTTTCAGGATGACCCTGAATGCTCCATGAAGCTCAAGCTTACTTTAGTCTTCAAACCCTCCTGCTTCAGCCTCCCAGAGCACTGAGATCATAGGCACGTGCTACCATGCCCTGCTATCTCCAAATCTTTTTGTTTAATTTAACAACTAATAAATGGCATTAAATTTAGCTATTACTAATATCTTGCACCTATCGATAAATATAGTTTTCACAAAGACAAAAATGTATTAGAAAAGCCCATGTCTTCTAAGGGCTTCTGCTATTACTAGTAAAGAACTTTCTAAAAGTCATAGAGCTTGAAGGTAAACATCTCTCTATTTAAATAAAAGTTCAAGGATCTAACCTCGGTCTTTTCCAGGAGACAAAAAAACAGCATTCCTTCCTTTAGAGCAAATACAATAGATATAACAATAACAATCATATAATAACAATAGATATATAATAAAGAGGAAGTGGTTAAATCAGCCTAGGGGGAAAAAAAAAAAAACAGCTGGAACCAAAATAATACAGAGACTCTCCTGTTAGCATTTGTGAATGGTTGAAGTCAGTGAGTGTCTTTCCACTTTTTCCTTGTGCAAATCTCTCTTGGTTGTGAGACAGAGGCCTTCCTACGCTCTCTCAAGGACAAGCCAACAAGTAACCAGCGCAGGGTCTGGCAATGAAAGAGAAAAGAGATTGAAAATGTTTCTGTGCTGTGAGCCTTTTGACAGCTCTCCTTCATTTATTCTTTTTTCCCCACTAATACTTAAAATGTCCATCCAAACCAGGCATAGTCACCCATGCCTGTAATCTCATCACAAGAAGGCTGAGGCAGGTGAATCTTCTTACATTTGAAATCAGCTTGACCAGTATAGTGAATTCAAGGCCAGTTTGAACTAAATGGTAAGACCTTGTCTGAAAAAATTTTTAACAGGTCATTCCTATTACTGTTTTAATCTGATAGGAAAGTTTATTTTCATTTGAGATGGTGCTGAGAAGTAGCTCATATCCAATAACTATATATTTCTAAAATATATTTTGATTTTTAATTGGTACAAAACAATTATATCTGTTTATGGGGGTAACAGGTACACAATATGTAAAGATCAGATCAGGCTAACTAGCATGGCTCTTACCTCAGATATATATTTTTTCTTTGTGCTGGAAACATTTAACACTCTACTGACTATTGTGAAAGTTAATTAATGGTTACCAAAATAGCTGTGCATTCTTTAGGGACATTCTTTACTAATCCCCAAAGACACATATACACACGTGCAAGCACTCACCTGCGTTATTCACACTCATGAAGAATATCCACACACATAGCCACTTTTGTTTTTAGAGTAAATGTGCAATCTAGTCTTTCCCTTGACTTACTTGTTACCTTTTACCAAAAATCACAGAATAAAAAATATATCAGCAAGGCTCAATTGTTATATCTACTCCCAAATGGTTTCTTTTTCTTGCCCCAAATTGTGGCACCAATAGCAAGACTAAACAGTGACTGACCAGGGAAAGAGACTTTTATTCTTGGCCAACAATCAAAGTGGAAGCTAAATTATCAAATCACTTCCTAACCTGTTCAAGGCTGAAAGGAATGAGGGGAAGGATAGGCAAATGAAGGAAAAGAATGTTCATGACTTTGCTAGAAAGGGATGGATTGTCTGGGGCCGTGGGCATAGCTTCTTTCCATGTTCCATGGTTTTTTTCCAGTTCTCTTCAGGTCCCTTGTCAATGTTCCTGGCTCTGGAGGGTGTGTCATTTAGCGTGAAGATAGTATTGGAAGGAAGGCACAGTACTCACTTTGGCAGCACACATACTAAAATTGGGAGGAAGGCACAGAATGTGTGTCTTTCTGGCAGCCATCTTAAATCCAGCCAGTTTGGACCGGGTCACCTGAAAAGGACTCTAATCTCCAAAAATCTCACTCACTAAAATAAATAAGATCAGGCAGGATAGAAACTCAACTAGGCCTTTTAGGCACCATAGGTTAGGGATGGCTAACAACTCTATAGCTCACCTTCAAATGCCATGCTGGCACAATTGTTTGATGCAAACTTCAAAGGACAATACTTAGGATGGCCAGGATTTCAGAAATTAAGATTTCTTCATAATTTCGTTGTTTGACTTTTGTAGATGGAACAGAGAACCATGAAGAAGAAGGCAAGAAACAAACCAGGGAAAGAAAGAACAAATATCAACAAAAATAGGAAGAAAAGCTGGGCTGGTAATCCTACTATTGTGGGAGGAGGAGGCAGGGGGATAGAGTTTGATCCTATCCTAGTTAGTTAGCAGCTTAATGAGACCCTGTCTCAACATAAACAATTTTACAAGGAAGGAGTGGAGATGTAATTCAGCATGAAGACCTTGCAAGAGGACGAAGGGGAGGGAATAAAGACAAATGATCAAAGATGCTTTAAAATGGGAATTCGAGAAGTATTTAATTTTTTTTTAATGGAAAAACAATTTAATGTGCAAGAAAAAAAGAAGCATGGAAGAGGAAGTGGTTAAATTAGCCTAGGGGGAAGAAAAGAGCTGGGACCAAAATAATACAGAGACTCTGCTGTTAGCATTTTTGAGTGGTGGAAGTCAATGTGTGTCTTTCCACTTTTTCGCTTGTAATGTCCTCCTTACAACATTGAAATTTAAAAAAAAAAAGAAAGAAAGAAAAGAAAGAACCAATTAGTCACCAGACCATTAGTCAGCACTTTAATAGTTTCATCAGGGACTAATGGTCTCTAAGTCTTCTAAGAAGTTCCCTATTTTCCTTCAAAGAATTTATTTTCAGTACATGAGATTGAACCCAGAGGCACTCTCATACTGAGCTACATCTCCAGCAGTCTTGGAGACAGTTTTGTAGATGTATGTGGTAATCCCAGCACTTGGGAGGCTGAGGCAAGAAGATGACCATGAGTTCCAGGCTAGTCTGGGCTATGTGGTGAGTATAAGGCCAGCCTGAACTACATAGCAAGATCCTATCTCCTAAAAACAAAAACAAACAAACCAGGCATGGTGGCACATGCTTGTAATCTTAGCACTCTAATGAACTAATGAGTTCAAATGCACCCTAAATTATGAAACAAGGTTTTATCTAAGAAGAGAGACAGAAAGAGATATTGAAAGACAGAAAGAGAAATTGAGAGAGAGAGAGAGAGATACAGGCAGAGACAAGGTATTGCTAAATTGCCCAGGCTGGCTTAAATTTTCAGTCCTCCTCCCTCGGCCTCCCACAGTAGCTCAGATCAAAGGAATGGTTTTTAAACCAATCAGCAGGAGAGGTTTTGAGTTTCATAGAATTATTGTAGGTTAATAGAATTATTATAAGGAATATGTTATAATTATACTAATCATATTATAATTCTTATAAGAATTATTATTAGGTAATTCAATTTATGTAAAATCTTCACCCACAAGAGTACATTTTTTTTTCAAAAAAATATAGTGAGTCCCTGACTTATGACGTTAGAGATGGAAACTTTCACAGATATGAAAGGCCCTCTGTGATGTCAACAAATGGTTGTCAACACATCCTGCAAGTGGCTCACGTGTCTGCTGGACACTGCCGTAGCTGTGCTGCTGCTGCTCACTGTACATGCCACCCGTGTGGGCCAGAGTCCATCCTACCCTCCATCTCCTGTTTCTGACCATCCTTCAGCCTCGCTGTCTCCCCGCAGCCTCCCTCCTGCTGTTAGAAACTACCCCTTACCCCCTCTCTCCATGCAATCCCCATGGGTCAGTTACTGTGCTGTATTGTACCACCATTGTAAGGTAATTGTAAAAGTAAAAACAGTTTACTTACAACATTTGTGTGTGTTTTTTTTACACTTTCCACTGTGTATTTGTGTCAAAGGTGTGTAAGACTCATTTCCTCAGGCACAAATGAGTCTAACTTAGCAACCAATCCAATGTACAAACCTTCTCCTAGAACAGAACTCATTCACAAGGACTTTCTGTATTTTTTAATGGAATGAAACCAGTGAAACCTGTGTATGATCATCAGCGATGAGCTCATCACCCAGCGATGAGCCCTTTATCCTGGAATATATTTATCTAAAATTTCTTCGAACCTCACTTTCTTCCTTCATAAAATAGGGCTGCTGAGGCTTACGAAAGACAGCCAATACAAGAGAATCCTCCTCCTGTCTTGTGTGTAGGAGGTGCTCAACCAATTACAGAAACAAAGATCATGCTACAGAATCAATGATCACATGTTTGGAAAGACAAAAGAAAAAAATCCTGGACAAAGAGCGAGAGGGACAGAGGACTGTACATGTCCACATATGGACCAAGGGAAGTGTTGATATGGATGTGTGTGTGTGCACATGTGCCTGTGTGCTGTGAGAGCTATCAAAGGACAGGATTACAGACATTTGGCAAAGAGGTCATTTTTTTTTATGTGGCCTATATGAAGCAGACTCCACTCTCTAGTCCAACTTAGTCTTAAACTCTATCTGTTCCAGGCTGGCCTTAAACTCAAGTCTCTGGCCTCCATTTCCTGAATGCTGAAATTAGGTGTGTGTGTCACTACTACAGATAGTTTCAGGGTATTTTTTTGTACTTTACATTTGAGTATTTGTGTCAAAAAAGTGTAAGACTGACTCATTTTGTCAGACCTACAAATAAATCCAACGTAGGAATAAGTCCAATGTATGAAATGGAGGGTTTATTTTTTGGTTTGGTTTTGTTTCCACTTGGAGGGAATGAACCCAGGACTTTTGCACTGAATTATGTCCCCAGTCCATTTTTTATTTCTGTTTTGAGACACAGTCTCTCACTGGACTGCTAAGTTGTCCAGGATGGAACCAAATTCACAATCCCTCAGCCTGAGCCTCCCAATGCTGGGGTTATATGTGCCACCACTCTCAGTTTAATTTTCTTCCTTGAAATTCTAGAATCCAGCAGCCCTTCATCCCACAAGATAGAGTAACTTCCAGTTAAAGGTTTAGTTCACTTAGGAACAGTGGTGCTGGGGAGCTATTCCTATCCATTTAATTTTCAGCAGCATCCTATAGCCATTCCTCCTTCCACTGCCCTGAGAGAGCTAGAAAATAAAACCACAAAACCCAGAAGATCTCTGACGCTCTAGGTGAGATCACCTGTACGTTGTTTCCGATCTCCTGGCCTCACCTTCAGTCGTTTTTACCCCACTTATGCCTCATGATGGGCTCAGAAATAGATACTCTTGCTATGCCTGCAATTAGGAGCAGAGTGAATTCTGGGACCAGCACATGTGTTGAGTCCCTAACGTGACTCAGCACCCTGTCGATCAAGCCTATCAGACATTGGAGATTCAAGGGGAAGGACCTGCGCTGAGGCCCACGTCCTGTAAATTCTAGAAGCCTGACTTCCTCAGGCCTGGGGCTACTGCTATGTCCTATCACTTGGGTGCAGTGCTTTGCTTTCTGCACTTTATCTTTTGCCAGCGCAGACTTTCCCTGAGACCACTTCCTGCTATCTTTTGTGAGTGAGGCTGCTTACCACTTGGTCCCTTGTGTGTGCTTGCAATTCACTGCTCATCATACACGAGAGCCTAGGCTTCCTCTGCCCATTCCACCAGAACATGTTTGTGGAGGGCCAGCCAGGAGGGATTAATGGATGCTGAGATATATGACGGACACCAGGAGATTTGGCGGGCATTGGCAGACCCCAGCAGCCACCAGCCAGCCACCAAAAGAAGCATTAGGAAAAAATTTCCCACTAGTTTGAGGAAGACTGGCTCTCCCCC
>PVIR01013991.1:0-41149 GCA_004026965.1 Petromus typicus | reverse complement strand
TAAGGGTTAGTTTCCCCCTGATTCACAGTAAAACGGGTGACATTCTGGTCTGTACTTTCAGATAACAAACCACTGAAGTTACTCACCAAGAAGATGGGTTCCTCATTTTATGGGCAATTTTTTCCTTAGGGCCAGATCTGTTCCTAAATCTTTTTTTATTTGGTCTGTTAGATCCTAACCAATTCATCCAACATTACTGCATATATTTCTTCATGACAAATTTATGTGACAGAGGACAAGGCTGGGAAGGTACAGAGATGTAATGTACAGCTGAAAGGAGGCTGATTAGTTTGTAAACTGTGTCATACTCTGTCCCTCCCTCTCCTCCCCATTCCTTCTCCCCCACAGAGCTTGAAATGGTAGATGGATAGTGGTTGACAGTTTTAATTACAGGATGTCTTTTATGGCTACTGGTTTCTCCAAGTCCTTAGAGTTGAAGAACACTGATGGTTCATGTTGTTGGTTGTGGTTGGAGTCCCAGGGAAACTGTGATATATTGGTTTTGTGGCCTTTGCTTCAGATTTCTCTCTGTAAACGGAGGTCAGGGTTAATTGCATATGGTAGAGCTGGATGTGGGATTGGGATTAATTTCAGCCAATCTTATTTCCAACCCCCCCCCCATACACATCCTTTCTGCTACTCAAGTCAACCTCATGACTGTGACTTCAGACCCACCATGTTCCTACTTCTGTTTAAATTGACCACTCTCTCAATTAGAGGTACTGTGCCTCTTCTCTGCAGAAACCTTTAAGGCTTATAAGGAATCCAGGTCCTCCACAGACTGTTCTCAAACTCTGTGAAACAAGGTACAAATTGTGCTGGCATATGCAGTGAACATCACCTGCCTTGTTAACAAGGAGTCCTTACTGAGGGCCTAATACATAAAATGCATGGATCACACACAGAGATGTCAAAGTGAAGGAACCATAGCTCCTACCCATCATATATTTATAACCTGCTCGATGAAACAGATGGATCCATTGTTCATCCATTCGGTAAGCCATTATTGGAAGTATAGGCCTAGTACCAGGTACTAAGAATAAAGACTGAGGTGGGAAGATTGTAAGCTCAAGTCCAATCTGGGCAATTAGACACCTTAGCAAGTCTCTGTCCAGATGAAAGAAAAAGAAAGAAAGGAGGAAAAAAGAAAGAGAGAGAGAGAGAGAGTGAAAGAGAGAAAGAGAGAAAGAAAAAAAGGAAAGAAAGAAGAGAAAAGGGCTGGAAATATAGGTCAGTGTTAAAGCCTTGGGTTCAATACCGAGTTTCACAAAATAAGTAAATAAATATCCATAAATGTCTATATACAAGCATTTAAAATTAAGCAATGACATGAAAACATATTAATTCTGACAAATAAGTTAGATCATTATCCAGCAGGGCAGCACTGTTGTTGAAGAGAATGGAAAGAAAACTAAAAACCTGAGCAAAGTCCAGATCTGAGCCATTCAGAACTGTGTGGGCCTGGTGGGGACATGGAAGAAGGCTGTCCTGTATGCATGGGTAGGGGTCTCCCCTCATGCCCAGCCCAGGGTGAAGGGACTGAAATGCAGCCCCTGCAGCTCTGTCCCTGAGCGGGACTCTGTCTGGAACCCATCAGCCTGGAAGACTTTGCCATTTAGCCTGTAATTCATCCACCCAGAGTGGGCGCCACAGGGGGCTGAATCTTCCAAGAGGAGGTATCTTTTTCTAATTCACTGGATACCATAGGAGCTAGCAAACCTCTTCACTTCACTTCCCTGAACCTCAGTTTCCTCATCTACAAAAGGGAGCAAAGGATGTCTACTTCAGCAGCTGGGGGGAGGATTACATGAGGTGACGCATGAGACTGATCTTGCAAGGAAAAGAAATTGAATTTAAACTACAGAAAGGAGAAAAGATATGGGAAAGAGAGAGCGAGGGAGCAGCCCAGGAGATTGCTTCCTCCTGCAGTTGTAAGAGACCTCTCAGAAGCCTCTCTGAGATGGCCTGGTGCTAAATCACCAGCGCTTCAGTAATTGAAACTGAAAATCATGCCAGATAGAAAAGCCTAGCAACACCACCATTAGCAGCTGGAGTTTTTCATTGTGAACCAGGGAGCTAATACCCCTCTTGATGTGTGCACCCGCACGGTCAGATGTATATCTTTCCCAATCTTTCAACAGGGATGTGGCCTTCCCACTCCTTCCTTCACCAGGTGATATGTGGGGCTGTTCATTCAGGGCCCCCAGCAGGAGCAGTAAACTTTTCCACACTCTCTGAGGCCGCCCAGCTCTGTGCCTGTGTGAAGTCCCACATGGCCTTTCCTCCCTCTCATCTCACAGCGCTTACCTTCCTACAGAGGAGACAGAAATTAAGCAAATGACCTACAAATCTATAAGCAAAATTGCAATAATGGTGCAAACTCTACTTTCCAGGTCATCTGGTAACTTTAGAATAAAACAGAAGAAATGCTGAGGATGAAGCCAAGAGAGCTGGCCAGAAAGGAGAGAGAAAAATGTTCTAGAGACATACAGAAGATGCAAAGGCCGTGGGGCATGTGAAGGAGCTTAGAAGTGGCTGGTGCATGCTGGGGGAGCAAGACTGGTGAAGTCAGAACATGTGATTCACACAACTTACAAGCAGGAGGGAGATTTTCCTGCACGCTGCTGCTGAAATGATCCTAGTGCCTGATTGTGTTCCTTCCTTGTCCCAAATTTTCCCTTGCTCTTAGTTCCCCACGATGCTGCTTCTCAGGAAAGAGCTATGGAGACACAGGGATGTTCCTGGCCTCCACGTGGGCCTGCTCTACATAATGCATTTCATCCTGTTTAAATAGATTTGTATAGGTGAGAATTCAGTTTTGAGTTACCCCAGCTTGCATTTTTCTAATATAAACCTGCAATTTATTAAAATTCCTTCCTGAAATCGGGGAGCTTAATTCCCTTCTCCTCAAGTATGGACAGACTCAGCCCCTTTTCTGAGGGAGAGAGTGCTACAGGCGTGCTGCTGTGTGAAGGCCGAGGCTGAGCCAGAGAGGGTCGATCTGCATGGCCCTCTGCTCCTGGGCTCCTCACTATGAGGAAGCCTGTGGCTCTGCCCTGTGGACGCACATGCAGTTCTGGGGAAAATGTGCACAGGGAGGAACCGAGGTCTCCTGCCAGCAGCCAGCACCAGCAGCTGGCCAGTTCTCCGGGCGCCAGTTTCACTCTTGAAAGTCCCCAAAGGGCCGTGTGCTGACAGTTGTTTCCAGCCCGTGTGCTGCTGGAAGGCGGTGGAGGCTACAGGAGGTGGGACCCAGAGGGAACAGGGACTGTCCGTGACGTGACGTGTGTGTGCCGCCAGCTGCTTCCCGGCCAGCAGGAGGCGAGCAGAGCCCGCCATGCCATGACCCGCTGCTTCACCACTGCCCCAAAGCAACAGGCCGGCTGACCAGGAACTGAGACCTTCAAAAGCCTGAACCAGAGGAAAGCTTTCCATCTTTCAGCTGCTTTCTGTTCGTATGTCATCAGTGCTCGAGAGCTGATTCACATAGTGGGTGAGCCGCCTGGGAAGGAGACCTTGCCGTTTCAGTCAAGCTTTAGATGATCCAGGGCCTCAGGCTTTGAGGACCCCCACAGAGGCCCTGGAAATCATGCTGGAGGGACACGCTGACCCTCTGTGTGCCTTTTTAACCTTCTACCTACATACAAGCACAAAATATGTTTCTGCACAGTTTCAATATGTAGTGAAGTTCTAGAAATGAAACACTATGTAAGTCAAGGGATGTCTGAGCTTTGTTTTGTTGGAGATCTTCTTCACTTAAAATATAGTGTCACCAATATTAAGGCCCCTCCAGGTATTTGAGAGAACAAAGCAATATGCCTGTAACAGTGTATATTTGTAGCTTCCCAGTGGTTCCTCATAAATGAGAAGATTGAGCAGAACATTTTGTTATAATTCTTATATTCAAATTTTCCCCTCATGAGTTGCAAGTATCTATTTCAGCCTGTCTCCTAATGAATTTGTACCTATGCCTACAGTACTATAATAGCATTACTTTTATTTCTCTTTTACACTAGAATTGGGATATTATTATTTTTTTAAAAATTATGAGTAGATGGGTTGTATTGTATAAATGAATTTTATTTCAGGGTGGAAAGGGGGCATTTCACTATGTGTGATAGAAAAATAGTGAATGTTTACATTTTAAAAGTTATTATAGTAAAAGACATATTACCATGAATCCCCCTTAAATACTTCCCCTCAGTTTGCACACAACTGTCCCGTTGTTCTTGCTACTCCCTGAAGCAGTTCTGGAGGTCCTCTTTTGTGTCTCTCGTTGTGCAGCCATGGCTGCCGCTTCCGTGGTCATTCTGACTTTGGGGAAGAGCCAGAGCGCACGCGGTGCCAGACCCAGCGAGCGAGGCGGATGAGGATGCATGATAATGTTTTTATGAGCCTACTGGGTGGCACTCAGCCAGCAGCACTCAGTGCATTTTGGGTTATACCACACGAAGACACTCACCAAGTGACGCATTCCGGAAGTGCTTCAGAGACTGCCAAGGACGATGGGATGAGTCTGAACGAAGAGGAAGTAGTGGGCAGGGGGATTCTTAGCAAGGTGTCTTTTACTGTAATATGACTTCAAAATGTAAACATTCACTGTATATTTTGTGCACACCTCATATAATATGTTAAGAGAAAGAAGGTAGCATGTTAAGACAGTTGCTAGAGAATTTCTTATTGGCTTAAGAAGTTGAGATCAGTTGTTTCTCATTGCTTGAAGCCCTCGGCAATTTTCCATCCTTGTTGAGCTTGTCTCTCTAATTGCAATACATCTCCTTACCATTCCCCACACTAACGCTTCACTTTCCTTTCTTTATGCTGTTTCCTCCCCCTTACTTCTGTCTTTTTTCTTCTGTCTTTCAAAATCTCATTCATCTCTGCTTCATATAGTCATTCAAAAAATCATGACAGAGCCAGTCGGCCAGCCAAACCCTTTGCTGCGCCCAGGACTCCAGCAGTGGGGAAAACAGGTGCCCTGCAGCATGCCCTGGGCCTCGAGGCCATGTGAGAAGCTGGCCTTGTGTGATTACAGGCCCCCCGTGGTAATGGGGAGATACTGAATACCCACAGAGACCTAGCACGCAGCGGCTCCACCAAAGGAGAGATATTCATGCTGCCGTTGTTTTAAAATACATCTGGACAGAGCAGAGTGGTCTCCAACTAATGCCAGAGTGAATGGCCGGAGGCTTATGCCACTTGGGCCCAAAGCCTTCCTTCCCTCCCTCCAGCTGAAGAGCTCCTTAGTTTAGCTTTTTCTTTTGTGCACACATGCCTGCTCCTTGCGAACTAGATCCTAATCCTACAGTGTTATGATTGGCCTTTAGCTCCTCGTCCCTTTGAAGGGAAACAGGCCTCGGAAATGTGCAGTGGGCTGTGGCTTCTCTCTGGTTGCAGTGCAGGTCTAAAACCCGTGAACCAAGACAACACCTGGGTTCTGGCTGCACCTAGCCGTGACCACGGGAAGAGGGCCCAAGGCCTGCCAGAGCAGCTGGAGCCCTCCTCTGGCACTTACCCGACCTGCTTTCTGCCCCCGCGACCCCCGACGTGGCGGGGGTCATACCCCACCCCCTACACACCTGATCTATGGCAGGAACCTTTGTGGGGTGCAAAATCAAAATCATGCTCTAAGCCGGAAGCAGTCTGTGAGAGATGATGTTGAATTTTCTCACTCTGTAAGAAAATGGTTTTTCTAGAAAAGATTCCTGCTCCCCATTCACCACACCCCATTCCCCAGTTCTTTCCCCAGCACCCAGGAATTTGGAGGGGAGCCAGTAGAGATGGCAATTTCTGGCCACTGGAGGGCACTCTGCAATTCCCAGAGACGGCAGGAGCTGATTTATGGAGTCTTTTTTTTTTTTTTTCCCCCTTACCGGAACCGCTCTCCTAGTTTAGCTATCAGCAGCCGATCTGGAAATCCATCCTCGGAAAGGGAGCAGTGACAGATGGGTTTTCTAATGAGGGCCTGAAGCCAGGCAGGGTAGAGGGCAGGAGCGGCCGAGGTAAACCAAAGGCCTGATGGGACGTGGGGAGCCTGACTTCCGGCCTTGTTTCTCAGAAGGAAAAAGAATCCACCTGGCTGGTACTTAAGGACCCTTACAGGGGGCATTCGTCAGTGTCTGAAAATGTATTTGGTTGTCCCAACTCAGGAGTGGGAGTCGATGCCAGAGATGCTGCTAAACATCCTACCTATGCCACCCCGTCCCTGGCACAGCCATCTGACCCAAAGTGCCCGAGAAGCCTGAGCCAACCCTATGGCTGTTTTAAGCCCTGCTTGCCCAGGAGCAGGAGGCCTGCGTTCCGGTTCTTTCCGTCCCTTCTCTCTGCTGGGCTGAAATGGCCCTGAGGGCTCTGTGGTGGTAGATGCAGTCATGGTTCCTGGAGGAAGAATCAGCTGCGGATATTCATTTTCCTCCGTCTTGGACTCTGAGGGCTTCCCCATAGCAGACCCTGAGACAGGAGCTTGTGGTTTACTATCCAGAAGCCCCAGGACGTACCCACAGGGGAGCACGGAGGGAGACAGGGACAGAAGGGGTGCCCGGGGGAGGGAGGCTTTTACTTGGATTATGACTGTGGGAACTGCCCACCGGGGGGTTCAGGGAGCTAGTGCAGAACATGCACTTGCCTTTCAACTGTCGGCAGTCACTCAGGGTGGTGAAGTAGAGAGAAGATGCCAGGGTGTCTGTCCTCTGCTTTTGCAGCCTACCTTGCTGGCAGTGGGGTCTAGCTGCTTCACAAACTCTTAGGGTGGAGATGCCAAGCATGGGCCACTTCGTTACAGTGCTAAGGCCAGAGGGAAGTGGGGCGTGCAGTATGGGAAGTCCTGAGCACCCTCACCCTCCTCTGAGTACTGCTGCTCCCCCTTTCCGCTGGGCTAGGATGCTCCATGGCTCCTTAATGGAGAGCAACCTGCTGTCAGCCATGCTTTGGACAGAGCTCTCGGCTGAGTCTCTCAGACTGACATCCCCTGCAGCAAGACAGACACTAAGCAAGGGACCCAAAGAGGACTTACCCTGAAGCCATAGGCTGCAGGAGTCCCAGCTTGTGAGGACGAAAGTCATGTACTAGGAGCCACTGGGGTTCTACAAGATTCTAAGTCCATGTCAGGAATTTGTATGAGTCAGTTGTGTAACGCGGATGTGAATCTAGCATGCAGGACCTTGCTATGAGGCAGGCCCACCTGAATCAGTAGGCTGGAGTTGGGGCTGCAGATTTCCAGAGGATTCCAGGTGGGGCCACAGCTGTCAGTCCCCTATGAAGGTAGGTGGGTACAGGTTGCAACCAGAAAGCCTATGTGAACCTAGGGGGTTTGGAGGGGGGAGTGCCTCAGGAGGTCTCAGAGGAAAGGGACTTGAGATGCTAGGGGTCTAACAAGGGTGATCCCTTCTCTCCTTCTGTATACACGTGCACACCTAACCTGCTCTTCTTTTCTTCTTTAAGGATTTTCCCACCCTGCCAATTCATATAAGGCCTGGGCTCCCAGGAAACTTGGCTCTGTCCAGGCTGGAAGCAGGTGAGAGGCACAGACATTTATCCCTCAGAGTTGGATCCTGTGCTTTGATTTGTACCTCAACAAGTTGGAGCTTTCAGTGATTTCCTGTTGCTTGACCTTAGGTAGCTTTCAAAGTCATAGGCCAAGGGAAGCAGGGAGGAAAGGGAACCCAAAGGTCAGTTGGAAGATGAGAGAATGGGCAGCCTACAATTTAGAACTGGGTCAGCCAGTCAAGTGGGGAAGGGGATCCTCGGTTCATATCATTTTCATTCATTAAGCAAATCTTCACTGGGCATCCGCTATGTGTCAGGTGTAGTTATAGGCACTGGGGATAAGATACTGGACAAGAGACAAAAATCCCTAGAGGCCGTCAAGGAAGGAGTTGGCATGCTAGAAAAGGGTGACAATCAGTAAGTCATCCCTGTGATAGAAGGTGGCAAAGAAGGACGGGAATGGGGGAGGTGAATTGAAACGAGGTGGTTGGGAATGACGTCAATGATGTCATCGCTGAACCAAGACTTGAATGGAGAGAGAATCTTCTCATGGAATTTAATGGTATATAATTAGTTGTAGTTAAATTTTGATTGAAGACAGAAATTTAATCCTTGGATCTTTTACTTTTCTTTGCTGCCTTAAAGAACAGAAATCAAAGAGCTGTTCTTTCCTCCGCACTGTCTCTCCTTTGAGAAGGAGGGGGTTCAGTTGTTAAAGGGACTTGGTGGAGGGGTTCTCTAGAAGTAAGGGAGAGATCTAAAGCCAGCGGCAGGCGCTGGCCAGAGATGGAGGTCAGCCTGGAAGGGTGGGGCAGAAGTGGAGAAAAGGAACAGTCCTGCTGATGGCTTCTTCCTTCAACATCAGGGCTGCCTTGCTTGAGAACCGTCCAAAGATGGTGGCCGGTGTGACCATCAAGAATGACCAGGGACGCCTTCCACACAGGTGGAGGTCTGTCCTTCATGTCCTACTGGGGGCCCTTCTGGAGGGTGAGGAGTCTGTTTCAAAATGACATATGTTGTGGGGAAGCAGATGTTGGCTCTGGAAGAGAGCAATACTGCTTCTGTACAGAAGAAAAAATAATTTTCTCTTTACACTATCCAAGTTCTCAATTGGGACAGGCCCTGGTAACAAAAGGCAGATTAACAAGAGAGAAGCAAGCAGAAGCTTACTGATGTGAAGACCCCACTAGTACACTGGAGAAGGCCAGAGAAATGAGCAGATCTCACAGAGAGGTCTCTGAGTCCAGGGTTATAGCCATCATGTGTAACAAAGAAATGCAAATTTCTAGGAAGTGACAATGACAAGGAGAGCAAGTCCTGGCTCCCCACTCTAAAATCGAAGAATGAATTTTAGGAAGGACCGATGGAGGTTTGAGTAGGAAAATTTTATTGAGAGAGAAAGCTTCTGCCTAGGAGAGAAAGGAGGAGGAAACTGGAAAGGTGGGTAACCCAGGATCATCTTTTCTAGTGGATATTTAAGGGCCAAAACCACGAGGTGAGGTGGGTTCAAAGTAGGGACTTCCAATAAGATTCAAGGAGGTGGACAAATTAACAGTTAACCAATAGGCAAAGTGGGGGTTTCCAATAAGATTTTAAAGAAATGAGCAAACCAATGGAAATACAACAAGAACAGTTGTTTAAGCAATCTTGATCAAATGGGGTCCAATGAGAAATTAAGTCATATAAGGTCTTTTTGATCGCAGGTGGGCCAAATTCCTGGCCCTTTGTCCCAGGGAATTTACAATTACTACATTCCTGGGAAGGGAGGAGGTGGATCTAGACCTTGACTCCCCATTGACTTAGTTATTCAGGAGAATGAGGCCTTAATCAGGTCACTGTTTTCCAGCAGTTTTGCTGATGTCCTCCTTGACCTTTGGTAACAGTCTCCCTTCTTACGATTTTTCCAAGGGCCTGCCATGTCTATCTTTCTGCCATATTTCTAACTAGCTTTTCTACCTACAATAACAAGACAAAGGAAGAGCCTGTTGAGTCTCCAGGCCTGCAAATTGGGGAAGGCAAATAGTAATTGATGCCTAACTAGTGCTGTTTGTCAGGTAGATGCCCTGGGCCTTCTCTCAGTGATAAGGACCTAGGGCTATCTTCTGTGGTTAACCCTTGTCCTTCCTGTAGAGCTGGGCAGAAGGGCACACCTATAAACTCTCATCTGAGAGAGAGCTTTTCTCATGTCTGCACCTACTCAGCTGCCTGGGCTCAAATTGGTCCTAATGTCAAAGTGGCTGGTCGTTAGTGGCTTCCTCTGGTCCCTTACCCATCTCTTAGCAAACCTACTCTGGATTTTCTTTTATTATCTACATATATGTCTGCTCTGCCTTCCTCCATTCTTCTGGGAAGTGGTTGAAAATGCCCGAGTTTTTCATTATTTGTCACTTAAAATCTGTGGTCTGTGTTCATTTGTATGTCAGAGGCATAGTTTTACTTCTTAGAAAATATTGTCCTTTATCTTGTTTTCCATGTATCCCCAGTACTCTGTTGACTGTGCCCTTCGTGGCTGACCAGACTTTCCCTATAGGAGTCCTGAGAATCATGGGAGAGAAGGTTCCCAGAGTTTCTGCTCAGAGGGGCTGGCCATAGAGCTCCAAGGAGGCCAGGACTCTGCACTGCTATGTCCTAGGGGTCATATCAGTCGGGTTGAGGTAACATACTTTGGGGGCCAGACACCTGCTTTGAACTAGCTGTGCCCCTTCCTTTCTGCTTGATGTCCTGCAGTTCACCTTTATAAGTTGTTACATGGCTGGTATTATCATCTGTGATTTAGGCAACATTAATAGAAACTGTGCTGACACATCGGAGGATTAAACCAGCTCAGCAAAAGGCCTGGAAGGTAGTGTGAACTTGTTTGGCAGCAATTTCTGGTTCCTTTTTATTGTCACTGTGATGGATATTTCTTGCCTCCTCCTGACCTACTGTTAGTTATTTTTCTCTCGTTGCTGAGACAAAATGCCCAGCACCAAAAGCTAAAGGGGAAAAGGGTTTGTTTGCTCACAGTTCATACAAGTTTCAGCCCATAATCAGTTGGATCCAAGGCAGAGAAGGCCAACAGGCATCGCAGTGAAGAAGCAACATGGTGGAACAAGGCAGCAAAGGTAACGAAGGAAACACTTCTGGAAGCAGAAGGCAGCAAAAAAGGGACCGGAACTCACAGCATCTTCCTGTTCCTTTTATCTTCT
This sequence comes from Petromus typicus, assembly GCA_004026965.1. NCBI lineage: Eukaryota > Metazoa > Chordata > Mammalia > Rodentia > Petromuridae > Petromus > Petromus typicus. The sequence continues at coordinate 30,476 of PVIR01013991.1, read as the reverse complement.
TCTGACTACTTAGAGTTGGTAGTGCTCACAAATCCTAGTACTCCTGGGCCCTTCCCCCTCATAAGTCAGTCACACTCTAGATTTAGCCACCCCCAGAAATGTATGAGGCTGGGCGGGGCCACCTAAATCAAGCTGTAACACCACCCTCTACCGTTTCTCACCCTGCTCCTCCACTCTTTGTCCAATGAGAAGGATTTGCTTCCTATTTTCTTCTGGGAGTTATCCATTCACATACCATTCCCCCTTTGGAGTTTCCCTGGGCAAGCAGCATCTCTGAAAGGTCACAGTTCCTCCTGGGTGGCCTGTGCCACCTCCAGACTCCATGACCATCCTCATGATAATAGCCCCCTGTTACTAGCCCAGGTCTTGTGCAGATCTGCTCCAGTGTCTTTATACCGCCTGCCCCTTTGTACACAGTCCCTTTACTTGGCAGTCCTCAAACTGCCCCCACACAGAATGTTATCTGTTCCTGTCATTTCTAACATCCCTTCCCCTGTGTCCATCTCTGTCCTGAAGTAACGATCTCTCCCAAGCCGGTGAAGGACTGAAAACCGCACTCTCTGCCCCTGTTGAATCTCATGTGTGACTTGCTACAATGCTTGTGGCCCAGGGAGGCTTCATCAAGCCGAAGGCAGCTTTCTTTTTGCCACTGATCCTAAATACACATGTAAAGGGAGAGAAAGTGGGAAGAGAAGGAGCCCACACAGAGATAAGTTTGCATAAGCAGCCCTGACTACAGTGACCATCACCCATTAGTTTCCCCATCACTTCCACATACCTCATCCTCCCTTCACCTCTGACATTCTCTTCCTTGTTAAAAGGGTATAGAAACCCCTGGTACCAATGCTTCTTTGAGTTTCATTCTTTTCTACAAACTCAGGCATGTACATATTTATAAAAATGATTTGCCTTTTCTCCTGTCCTTTTTTTTTTTTTTAGGATTTTTGAGACAGGGTCTCACTTGGTAGTTCAGGCTGGCCCTCAGCTCAGCCTCAAACTTATATCACTGCAATCCTCCTGCCTCTGCCTCCCGAGTGCTGGGATTACAGACGTGAGCAACCACTCCCGGCACTGTGGTATCTGGTACTGGTTGCTGCTGGGCATGAGTCTCCACGCCCAGTATTGTATGTGGTTACCGAGGATCGAACCTGGGTCCTCGCGCTTGCAAGACAGGCACCAAAACCACTGAGCTAAATCCCAGCCCCCCCCCCTTTTTTTTTTTGAATAGTGGCCCTGGGGACCAAATTCAGGGGCATCCTATTGCCAAACTACATCCTCAGGCTATTTTATTTTTTTCACGATGTAGGATGTCACTAAATTTCCCGTGTGGGACTTGAACTTGTAATCCTCCTGCCTCAGCCTCCAAGAGTTCTGGGATTACAGATGTGAATGTGTTTGTTGTTAGTTTAATTCCCTGAACATAAAACAGAAGAAAAGTTTTCCTCTTCAGGACCAGGGCCCTACCTGTATCACAGTACAGATGGGTGCTTCCACAGTGAGTCACTGGGGAGAAATTTAGGTCCTGCACTCTGTTAAGCAATGGACATCTTCAGATCTTACAGCATGTGTCTTACTAACAACATCACACTCATGTGTTATTATGCAAATGTTACTCATTATAGGATAATCTGAAATCACTAAGGGTACAAATCACTCTTTTATTTTGTCCAGTTCAGCGGTGCTATGTCTCATTTCCGTCATGAGAGTTCATTTCCAGTTTTAAAAGTCGAGCCCAGCAAGGTGAAAGTTGAAAGATTCCCAGTTATTTCTCATCTCCCAGCCTCAAGAGCACACTGGCTATCCACCATGAAGGGGGTGTGGCCTGTTGTGTGGCTTGTTCCTCCTCCATCTTCCCACTGGAAGATTGAAAGGCAGGCTGGGGAAGGAGGGACAAGTGTCTCTTAACAGCTATTGTTTCTTTCTAAGGTTCTGCCGGTTTCTCTGGCAAGGCCTTCTGCTGGGCTGGCAGCCAACCTGCCATCTCCTGGGAGAGATAACTAAGTTATACAGGAGGCCCTGGGAGAGGGGCCTTCCCTGACCTGAGACATACATCCTGTCTGGCTAGACATCTGCCGAACGCCTCTGGAATGGATAAAGATGGATGTGGAGTCTATGCCACTTATTTCACGGACAGAAGGAGTCTCTTCCTGTTAAAGCTATGCTGGCCTCGACCACGTGGTTGAATGATAGAAGTCAGCAGAAGAAATATTCTGGGAATTCTAAGGCCAAAGCCTAAAATCCCTGGCTGTTGCCATGTGAGAAGCTGACTTTGAGGTGGGAAAGCGCTGCAGATGCTCTGGTCAATAGCCTGAGGGGAGCCGGGCCTTCTGCCTTTCAGCTGGGACACCAGGCCAGCCCATTTCTCAGCTGTGCAATGTTAAAGGACCTCCACCAATGGTACACAGAGCTGAGGCTTCTTGGTAGAGCCCATCTGATTCCCTGACCCCCGAAACATGACCCACAGCAACATAGCTATTGCCTGCAGACATAGGTAGAAGCAATGAGGTGACTTTTCACACAGCAAGACTTAACTAGAGATCCCTCAGCTCTGGCCCTTGGGGGCTGGGGCTCTCCCTTGGGCGACATTGACAAGTTGGCCTGAGACAAGTTACTCATTGGCAGATAATGTGGCATGGGGTGGTTAAGCTTGGCTGTGTCGACTTGCATGGCTTGTGATTAGTAAGCACACTTTCAAGTGTGTTTGGGTGGGTCATGGAGGTGTGCCACTGGGTTTCTTGCCCCGTCTTCTAACACTATTCCTGGCCACTATGAGTGGAAGGTCTTAGCTCCAGGATGCTCTTGCGCCATAGTGTTCCTGCCTCGGAACCAGCCAACCATGGACTGAATTCCCTAAAACCATGAGTCAAATAAATTTCCTCTTTCAGTTGTGGATATTGGACACTTTGTCCCAGTAACAGAAAGTTGACTAATACATGACCCACCACAGTACCGTGGACCCTCAAGCTCTCGGCCGTCCTCATCTCTTGGAGTCTTTGGCTCCTGCCAATTCCATGGTGACATTTTTAGGATTCCCTTCTCTTAGCCACAGGAGTGAAACCCCACTCCCCCACACTCCGAAGTAGGGACAGGAAAGGCGGCAACCATGCTAGGGACCCATAAGGCAAGGGTCCCCTCCTTGATCTGGTCTTCTACTTGTACAGGTTAATGGGTGTAGGGATGAGAGTGGAAGCTGTAGCCTGTTGATAACAGACCACTTCACTGGCTTCTTAAACAGCACCTGAAGTACGTGTGTTTGGGCCCTGATACCTCCTTATCCTCAACTTTGGATCCCAGTGGCCTAGTTTGAAGTTGTGTAAATGAAACTTTTTCTTTCCCTCCTTGGACTGCAAACTGCACCATGACAAGAGTGTATGGCAGGTGGAGATCAAAATGCCAGTTATTTCTGGTAAACAAGATTAATAGATGTATTAAGTCTGGTTAAAAGGCTTGCTAATATTGCCTTCTGGAAGGTGATTTATTAACCTTGCTGTTTCAGACAACAGCAGAGAATCTTAGGCCTCTCTTCTCAAGCTAAGATTTCCTTGCTGAGATAACCCCATTGTTGTGAACAGACTTAAATCCATTTGTGCTGCAGACAAGTTGCTAAAGGGGACAGTTGAGGATGAGGCTGGGCTACCATATCTCCTGTGTCCTAAACTAACCCTTCACTTAATCCTCTCCAAATCATTAAATGAAGTAACATAAGGAGCCCAACACTCTCCTCATCTTAAAACAAAACAAAACACAAACAAAAGTGGGATGTAAATACTTTTCCTCAACAGCCAGATCTTAGGAAACCATTTCCTCTCAACTTCCTGCAGCACATGTTCCTAGTTTGTCAGCCTGGTGTACTGAGAATCATCTGTTTCTCCTCCCTGCCTGATTCCCTTCCTGGCCCACTGGCTTCACACCGCACAAACCACTGCTGGGAGCAGCACCCCTAGGACTCTATTACCCTTAGAATTCTGCTTGGGTTTGGCTCATGGAGGCATTGACAGGAGAAGAGAAGGTAGGAGAAAATAAGGTAGGGTGTTTATCCCCAGTTGTCTTTTTGTTAATTAACCCTCCAAAGAGATCAGCTTGCCACCATCTCCAAAGAGGTACCTACTCTGGGGACCGGAAGTCATTGTGTCTACTTCCTCCTTGCTTGTAGGAGGTAATAGCTGTGGCTTTTGCCTGACTGGAGTTTCTCCATTCCTTGCTGGAGCCCTTCCCTCAACTCTCTAAAGTCTCTTCATGAAATAGTTTCTGATGCCCTGACTGAGCAAGCCTTCTGTTTCCTCTCACACTCCCTGGCTCTCCTGTACTTCTCCCTAAAGGTGAGCCCTGCTGGGACTGATGCCACCCTGCACCAGCTGTACCTCACACACCCTGTGGGTTCTCATGCTTCAACTTCAGCCTCAGGCTGTGCTCCCAAAATGGCTGTTGTTCAAACACTGGTCAAAGTGACAGTCAAAGACTCTTTCATATTAGCCTGCTCTAGGGCTTGGGTTCCACTGTCAAACAAAACAGAACAGAACACAATTTCCTAGGAGGAGGATATGTTTCTGTAACAGGTATAGAAATGAGTCTTCTCCAAATATAAAAACATACACTGGAGAAGGATAAATATTTTGATCAGGAGTCTCTAGAGACAAAACTGATAATGCATATAGACAGAGATATGAGAAGGATTTAATTACAGAAACTAGCTCACTTGATTCTGGAGGCTGAAAAATCCCACTGATGACCATCTGCAGGATGGAGACCCAGGAGGCTGTGACAGACCTCCCAGTTCAGGGCCAAATGGCACGGCACTGGAGCAGCCCTCATGTAACTCTTATGCTGAGGTGGCTGTTAAGTCTGAGTCTGCAGGCGAGAGATGCTGAACTTCTGATGCTCAAGGGCAGGAGATCAAAGTGCCTGGCTGGTGAGCAGAGAGGGTGGAGAACTGGAGGATCCACACCTCTCCTTTTTGTCCCATCTGGATCCCCGCCAGCTGGATGGCGCCTCCACACATGAGAGCGGGTCTTCCCTGCTTAGTCCACAGACACATGCACCGGTCCCCTCAGAAGCCCCCAATGCCCAGACACCCCCAGGCGGCTCAGACATTCCAGTCAAATGCCAAACCACTTGGGTTTCCCTTTCAGCAAAAGAAGGAAGGCTCAATTCTGATTGAAGTACTGGGAACAAACAACCCTGGCCCAGCTTCGTGCGCGTCCCTTAATGTAGTCAAGATGCTACCCAAAGCCGTGTGTGACAGCAGGGTAATGAGTGAGGCCTTGAACTTTGCAGCTGGGCAGCTGATGCTTGGGTTTTCATTTCAGAGTGGCCTTGGTTGAACTATTTTCCTCTCCCAGCCTCTGCTTTTTTATCTGTGTACCCTTGTGAAATGGAGTGAAGTAATGTATGGATACATCATAGACTCTCATTAACCATTTGAAATGACCAACCGTATAGTTGTACAGGTGCCAGATTCCCAGCCAAGAGGGTGAGGGGAGGTTCAAGTGTAGCTCCAGCCCCACTCACGCAGCCGAAAGTTTCCATGTATACTGTGCCAGGCATTTGTCAAGTACATCTCTCAGTGCGTTGTGGGTTCATTGGATCAAAATGCCCCATTGACATTCGGCCTCTGTAAGTGAATATAGAAGAGTCAGCTATGGAGTATTCTATCACCTGTGGTTCTCAAAGTTTTTGCCTGAGCCCAGCCCCAGTGGAGGAGAAGAGAGAAGAAAAGCAGTGACAGACAGACGTCCGATTGCTCCCTGATGCCTTCTCATGTGTGTGTCTGGTGGGAAACACTCTTTGATCATTAGAGTTCCAATTTAGTGGTTGGCAAGAATCGGCACCCCCAGGAGCCCCGCCGCAAGTGTGGGATGGCTTCTGAGACCAAGACTGATGGGTGAGCAACTTTAATTACCCACGAGCTGTGTTAATGGCCCTTGGGGTATCTTATTGCTATGCTGACACTTGGGAACATGGCATTTTCCCATTAAAATGCCAATTATCCTTGAGCATTTCTGCAGATCCATCAGCTGAAGTGTGGAGTGATGCAGGCTGATGGTTGAAGTAAACCTATCAGATCAAGGGCATTTTATGTGGCAGGCCACGGCTGTTCTGAGTGCTGTGCCGCCCCTGCCTGCTGCTTTCAAACCTCTAGGAGAGCACGCAAGCACATGCACACGTGCCGCAGCACTCTCTGCTTTCAGGTCACTTCAAGGGAAAAGGGAGTGAGTGTTCAGGAGTCAGGAATGAGGAAGAAAATGAAGGTTTGCAAAGGATCCCCTGAAATGAAAATTTTCTTTATGAGGATAATTGAAAGCACAAACCCAACAAAAACAATTAAACCACATCTCATGGGGGAGTCACCTGATCTCTCCCATCTGGCCACCAGGATGAAGGGTCAGCTTCCAGAGTGTCCAGTGCTATCTTTGCCCTGTTGAGCATGAGTTGCACCTGCGTGGTTGGCGCCTGCTGGGTGGTGGCACTGTGTCAGGCAGCCCCCTGGGGACTGCAGCCTTGCTGTGCACTCTTGTGCTTGGCTCATCCCAGCTCTGTACCTGCCCTGATGCACGAGTCCTCTGCAAGGTGGCTGTGGACCTGCTGGTGTTGATCCTGTTCCTCTTAATTCCCCCACCCACTTCACTTGAGGTTCTTGAAGTTTTCGCTTAGCACTGACAGTAGAAGACACAGGAGAAAGGCAGCGACGGGGAGCTGGGCTAATGTCTGTTTTGTGGTACCAGGTCTTGAACCCGGTGTCTACACACAGAGCTATATCTCCACTGCCTTTTCAGTTATTTTTAAAATTTTTTAAAATTTTGCTACAGAGTGTCTTTAAATCACTAACTTGCCCAGGCAGGGCTTGAACTTATACCTAGTGTGCTGGTGTTACTGGCATGTACTAAGTCACTTGGCTACTAGAGGATTTATAATAGATCAGATTGGTTCTCCTTACTGGAACCTGTTAGGTTGTGTGCCAAAAGGCTGATTGTAGATCCAGATGCTGAACTTCAGACTCCAGCTCTGCTCTTTGGCCATGTGAACTTGAAGAGTTCTCTGCTCCTCAGTTTCTTCACCTGAGAATTGGGGAAGATGATGATGTTGCCCCCACAGCTGTTGTCAGGATTCACTCTGTACTTCGAACAGTATCTGGCCTGCTGTAAATGTTTTCATAGAGCGAATAATATTATTTGACTGTCTAAACAGTATCTGAGAAAAGTAATTCTTCCAAAAGAAATGTTTAAAATATTTATCCATTTAAATGTAATTTTCATACTTAGAGACTGGCTTGCAGTAGGTAGGTAGAGTGAGAATGACATGTAAGGGGTGAAAGATGGCACATCCTGTGCCAGTGTCTGGTATTATTCCCGGGTGCCCTGGACCAGGCAGCCGCCATACTGGTCATACTGATCCCCATCTCTGCCCTCTCAGAAGTGGCCATGGCTCCAGGGATAAGGAATCCCAGGATGCCTGTAAATTCTTGGACATCTTTTTGTGCCTTGAAGATGGACCACCCTGACAATCACCACTGCGGATACAGTGCGGTAGGGAGGATGCCATGCCTTCTGTTGTGGTTTGAATGTGGTCTCCAAAAGGACGCGTTCATGATGTGCAGTGCCTGTGAATGAGACCCGATATAAAGTCTCTGCCGATAAAGCCAAGTTTGAATGAGGTCGTACAGGGCGCGGGAGGCTCATGCACTGACCTGTGGATCCATGGACAGAGGCCCACATGAAGACAGAGGCACAAGCCACAGTACACCAGGCTCTTGGCAAGGCCAGGGACAAGGAAGAAGCAGACAGAAAACTCTTGCCTGCAGGCTAAGGAAGAAGCATAGCCCTGCACATACCTGTATTTCAACCTCTACTCTCTGGAACTGTGAGAGAACTTTCTGTTGTCTCAGACCACCTGGTTTGCAGTACCTTGTCACAGCAAACTAAAAGCAGTGTCATCTTGCTCTCTCTCTCCCTCTCTCTCACTTTTTCTCTGTCTCTCTGCGTCTGTCTCTGTCTCCCCTTCTCTCTGACATCGTTAGAGTTCTGAGCTGCAGTATAAGAAGTTCAATAACTGTGAAGAAACTGTATTGAGAGTCTACATGGGGAGACCACACTGGGACAGACACCCCTCACCCCTGGGCAGAAGCTCTTCAGGGTTTCTCAGCCCAGACACCAGACACACGAGTGGAGAAGCCTTTGTGCTGACTGAAGCCTCAGCAGCCACATTCCTGCAGCCTCTTGAGAAGCCCCAGGTGAAAGCTCAGCCTCTCCCAGCCTCACCCTTCACTCTGATCCTCAGAGAGTGACAGTTAATACATGCCTGCTGTTGTTTTTAATTAATTAGTTAAGTTTTTGCAGTATTGGGGATTTAACGTGGGGCTTCATCCACTCTTAGCAAGCACTCTATACCTGAGCTACATCCTTAGCCTCTTTTTTATTTTTAGTCAGCTTAAAAATATGAAATTTAGAGCCAGGGATTTAGCTCATTGGTTCTAGTGCTTGTCTTACAAGCACAAGGGTCTGGGTTCAACCCCCAGGAACCATATGTAACAATACTGGTCATGGAGACTAATACCCACCAGCAATCAGTGTACCACATACCACAGTGCCAGGTGTGGTGGCTCATGCCTGTAATCCTAGCATTCAGGAGGCAGAGGCAGGAGGATTGCTATGAGTTTGAGGCTGAGTTCAGGGCCAGCCTGAAATACAAAGCAAGACCCTGTCTCAAAAAATAAATAAATGAATAAATAAATAAGTAAGAAAAAGAAATTTACCATCTTCCTTATTTTAAGCATACAGTTCAAGTTTATTCATGGTGGTGTGCAAGTGATCTCTCTGAGATTTGAAAACTTTACCATCTTGTAAAACTGAGATTCTGAGACCCAGTAGAGGACACCTTCCTCTGTCCCCTCCCTCTAGCCGCTGGCAATCACCATACTACTTCCTGTCTCTATCTTCAATGCCTCTAGAGAGCTAATATAATCTACTCTCTGGAACTGGCCTGTGTCACTTAGCTTTCAAGTTTCATCCGTATTGTAAAGCATGCCAACACCTTTTCCTCTTGAAGACTGAATTATATCCCACTATATATACACATTATACATCTTCCATACATTGTTCATCCTCTCATCTATTGATGGACTCTTGGTTGCTTGTATATTTCAGCTATTGTGACTAACGCTGCTATAAACATCTGTATACAGGTAGAATACTTTCTGTGTCTTATAGTTCTTGGTAACTTATTAAATAAGAGATAGTCCAATGATGGGATGAGAGTATTGTATACCAGCCATGGCTCCTTGCCTCTCAGGAAAATCCTTGTGGTACTGGTCGTGCTCCAGAAATCTCCATAATCACTCAAGGCCAGTCTCCTGCACCCACACTTGCCTGCCCTTCCTTATCCGACATCCCTTGCAGGATGCTTCTGAAGCACTCTTTCTAGTTAGTACCACAGGCTCTGCTTTAGAGCCACCAACCTGAGCTGGCAGGTACTCATGGCCAAGGTGGCATGAACTGTCATAGGCAGCTGCAAGGATGTGTCACAGTGACTCAGAACATGGAGTAGGATGACATGAACATTCTTGGTCATTTAGATATTTTTGATGACTACCAAGCCTATGGAAACATTAAGCCATTGTACCAATAGATATATGAATGCTTAAATGGTCTTTCCCTGACACTTCGTGTTCTAAGCTAAGATTACCCAGGTCTGGAAGAGATATTAGCCCAGAGCATGGTGGGCAGGTCTCCCTCACGGTATTCACAGGGCATGTGGGGGAAGGGTCCTGTACACATCAAGCTCCCAGGGCCTCTTGCATTCACCCCTGCCCCAGACATTCTGCTCCAGCTCTTCACTGGTCCCTTCTTTGTAGCATAACTTCTGCCTTCCAGTTTTGGACTATGCACATTGCTTGTTCCTCCTCTTTTTGAAACATGGAAGCTCATTATCTCTCCAGGACAGTGTTCTGAACTTGGTGGCCCACTTGATAATGAAGAGTGTGGCCAAAGTGACAGCAGGTGACTTCCAGACCAGGCAATGGGAAACAGTGTAGCTTTCTCCTCTTTCTCTCGGGGTCCTCCTCACAGGCACAGCCAGATGTCATGACAAAAGGATGCTCAGGCAGCCCTAATGAGAAGACATGACCCGTGGTGAAAGACTGAGGCTTTCTGCCCCAGCCAGCAAGGCCGTGAGGGGTGAATGTGACCATGTGATGTCAATATGTCCATGTGACCAGGCTGAGCTGTGGGACCCTCTTTTGGTTGGTTTCCAGTTAGACTGGGCCACACAGGAGATCTCAGAGACTTGGGAAGGGCCTGAGGGGGCAGAAGCAGTTCAGCATCAAGTGTGTTCCATTGCTGGTCTCCTGTCCCACTGGGCTGACATGCGGCAGGCGGTGGGCTATGTGTGTTAGATCTAAAATGAAGCCCTGGCTTCTACAGGATGCCCATGTTGTCAAGCATGAACACCGTCTGTCTTGTGGCATTTCGGCCTGTGCTCATGGGCTTACGGCCTGCTTGTGATGTTTCCTTCCTGATGAGCTGCTCTGTGGATTTCAAGCTCTGGCATCAGACATGCAAGGCCTAATAACCAACTCCTGGCCTAATTCACTGGCAGTGATCTCTCCTACTCTTCCTGTGGTCTGGCCCAAACTAGTCTGATGCATGGAACCATCTTGGAAGCAGATCCATCACCCTTGTCAAGCCTCCGGGTGCCTGTAGCCCCAGCCAACATCTTCACTACAACCTGGTGAGACACTGAGGCAGATCCTCCAGCTGAGCCTCTCCCAAGCTCCTGACTCGTGGAAACTGAAAAATAGTGCATGTTTATCATTTTAAGTGCTAAGTTTTACAATCAATTCTGTTGCACACCCTCCTGGGTGTGCCCTATGACCCTTGCATTATTTTCTGCTACATCTCTGTCAGCTACAGCACCCTGGTTTTTCCTTGCAGAGCACTTGCCACTGCTTGCTTTCACTTTATGGATTTATATACTTATTTGTTTGTCTGGCTTTCCCACAAAGGCTATGGACCTCTGGAGGGTGGACACCTTTTATCTTGCTCATCAAGAGCCCCTGCACCTGGCCAGGCTAACTCTACTTCTTACTGTCTGTGAGATCTTGGGAAGGGTACACTTTGTGCCTCAGTCTCTTCCAGTGATGATAATAGTCCCCACCCAGTTGGATTATTGTGAGTCTAAAATGAATTAATACTGACAAAGTACTTTAAATATGGCCTTGTACATGATAAATATTCAGGAAGTATAAGCTGCTAGTATTTTTAGTATTACGGTAGGAACTCAATAAACATTTACTAAGGGACTAAATGAAGCAACTCATTGATCTCTTTGTCCCATAATCTTAAGTATCCAAGACACAACCGAGAAAGTCCCAGAGGCCTCCAGACAGCTGAAACAGATGTCCCAAAGGCTAGTAGCAAAGCCCATCTAATTAACTTATAGGCGAGCTCCTGGGTCATTACTCAGAACCTAATTACTTAATAGTCTTAGCAGATATTTATTAGTCACCTAACATATGCAAAGCATTGTGCTAGAAGCTGGGGAAGGGGACAGAGAGACACAAAGGTGAATTAAGCTCATTACCTCCCCTCAAAAGAGTGTGTTGTCTAGAGGGGGTGAGAGATGCAAAAGCTAGCAGTCATATACAATTACATGACAGAGCAAGGCGGGGGTGGCCCAGAGCAAGACCAACTATCAAGGTGGCCAGGCTCAATTAGTCACAATTATAACATGTGTAACAAGCCTAATTATCTGGTTTCGTAGTCTATAATGGATTAGAAACAGCATATTAGGAGAGAAAAAAGGAGGGGTTATTGCTAGTGTCAGGAACACTGACAATAGCAAATTGTGACAACCAATGGGAATAAAGAGTCATAATTCTTTAGAACAGTGGAAGTAGAAATTAGATAATGGAAGCATTTTAATTAAGGTAATCTAATGTGGGGAAACTCTTTCATGGATACAAGAGGCAGAGGAGCATGGTGGGAAGGCTTGGAATCTGGAGCCAGGGTGTGTGGTCTGCATGCCAACTGCATACTCCCTCTCTAGTCGGCTCCTCAGCTTTCTCATCTGTAACATAATGATAATTGTATCTGCTGCTTCAGAATGCTGTTCTAAGAATTAAATGAAATCATTGTTGAAAAATTAAGAATTTCTGGCACATAGCAATTTTTAAGGCCTCTTATCAGTTAGGATAGGCTGGGTTTGCTACAGTAACAAACAATCCCTCATTCCACTCAACCAGTCTTCATGAGTGAAGATTATTTTCACTCATGCTCATAATATCCTCAATAGGCAGGAAGTTCTACCTAGATTGTCACTATCTTCACACTCATGCAGTCCAGGCTCATGGAACAACTATTGTCTCCATCAGTGTTTGTTGCTATGGCATAAGAGGAAAAAAATGTCTCAGGAATCCCAATCAATAATTAGTTGTTCATCCCAGAAGTGACAAGCTCTCTGACCAACTCAGTGGCTCATTCACCAGCACGATCTCATTGTTCCCACCCACCCATACATCCAGAAAGATGTGGTCAGAATGTCTAAGGGCACGAGTCTGTACTAAGCCATAACATAATTGTGGTTAGGCCACAGGATATAAAACTCATACTCTCCCCAAATGCTGAGGCCATACATTTGAGAAGACCAGCAAGGATTCTATATTTTAGTGAGAGGACTGTCGGTGATTTTTAGCTTGACAGAGGGAAGGATTATTGCTTGCTTTGGAAGACCAAGCAAGGCCATCTCTATTCATTAGATGACAGGTAGGTTCCTCCAAGTTACTGTGACAAGCAGAAACACCATAATGTATTTTTCTACCTTCCTTTGGGGTGAACGAGGAGCTTTACCCCTTTTCCCCCAAGAAACCCTGACACATTTAATTTACAGTATTGGGTAGAATCAGAGCTTAGAGCTGTATATGGAGTGATCCGGACCTGAGTCACATCCGTTACAGTTTATTCATCACAACTGAGAGACTGGGCTGTGTTCAGAGGCCAGCGAGTGCTTAGCACACACAAGTCCCCGGGTTGTACCTCCAGTACCGCAAAACAAAACAAGACAGCAGAGCAGGGACCGCAGGTCCTCATGAGCACAAGTTGGGCCGGTGACCTGAGGATGCGTCTTTCCCTCTGGAAGAGCTCTTGGCTACTTTTTATCCTGGGATTCCACAAGACACCCTGTACCTGCTCCGTGAATTCCCACTTTGCCTAAACTAGCCCAGCTATGTTTTTGTCACTCATAGCTAATTATTTCTGACGAGGGCAAGCACTTCCTAGGAACATTTCTTTCAAATATGTTTAAAAATTTGAAATGTATTACTTGCACAGATAAGCTCCACTTAGCAGAACAATTTACTTTTGTGGGACTCTTCCTTTCTCCACTCAGTCAATCAATGAACTATTGATGTGTGGCTGCACAAAATCGGCTCCCACTGAGAAGAGTGATGGGTATTCTCAGAAGGAATATTCTGGAAATGGAATTGGGGGGTTTGTAGAGGAGCAGAGCTGGGGGCAGCTGCAGGACGGGCATCTCCGTGTTGTCCCACACCCGAATGAGCACATAAAGCAAACTCAGGCTGAGCATTTCCTGTGACATGGCAAGGAAACCTGTTTAATGACTTTTCCTCTGTTCACAGAGAGTGGTCCTTTCAAGCTCCAGAGAAGAACTGACATGATTCATAAAACAGCAAAATAAGATGATATTAACCCTAATACATGAGCTCAAACCAAATTTATAAGACATTTTTGGAGTCAGAGATTTCGCTTAAGTGTTAAAATGATCTAGTGTGAAGATGAGGTCTCCTGCACAAGTGTATTTTATGCCTGTGCATGATCAGCAGTTACCCAAACATTTTCCCGCTGTCCCTGTGGCTGCCCAGCTCACTTGATTTGGGTTTTGTAGGAAGGAACTGGGTGTGGCATGGCAGGCTTTGTCACCAGTCCTGGTGACACATTGTACCTGGGTGCACTGCGCACCACGGGGAGGTAATGACAATCAGTACTAAAACCAGAAAGAGTTCACTTGATAGTAAGAAAGTGTGTTCAACTCACTGGGCAGCATTTCAGGTAAAAGGAAACACATAGAAGTGACTGATGGTAATAATAACATATGAAATTGAGGTTGTGTTTATTTGGAGCTAGACACCAAGATGAGCACTTTCAGGGACTTATAATCCACCTTGTGAAAATCCCAATGCATGCTCACCTGCCCTGCACAGATGAGCAAACCAAGGCCCTGGGAACTGCTTCCCTCACCCCATGAGGCACTGGTGTGAGGGTGGCCTCAGGGGATACTGAGGTGTGCTGCTTGGCTGAAGGACTTGTCCCTCTGGGTTCACATGCAAGTTCTGGGAATCACTACTTGAGAGATCATGAATTAGCTTATTTCATATCTGTGTCTGGGTTTCCTTTTTTGGTTAAAAATTATATTACACAGGGTAAATAGCTTAGAAGACTGTCTAATGCAGAGTAAAAGCTCCAACAATATTATCCTTTAATTCTTACCCAGAGTCCACTTAGAGCTGTAGGTTCAGATTTGAGTATCTAGCACTTCTTTTGCAGTTTGAACTCACTGGGCCAAATACCTTTGTGTGGTCCAATCACTGTGAAAGGAAAAATAATTCTGACATTCATTAAAGGCAATGAGACACACATTTTCCAAAGAGCTAGTCCAGTGGGGATTTGTGGTACAGGGAGGGTGGAGGGGAGGCTCAAGCTGGAATACAAGAGGAAGTGGGGATTTATCACAAAGGATTAGGATGGCAGGGCCCAGCGAGTGGATGGACAAATACTAATAATATCAGATAGTGTTAAACTGAACTACCTGGATAAAGGCCGGCCAGGGGAGTCAGTATCACCAGGTGGGGCTGGTGAGGAGTTAGAAGGGTGATCATAGAGGGAGGGTAAAGGATTCTGGTCCATAGACTAAGAAGACTCCATAAAATTGAGTTCTCATGGACATGCCCAAGAGAGAACCTTGTTGAAACAGAGCACAGAGGAGCTTAAAGTGTGGTCAAGAAGTCTTTGTTATCACTCATGATGTGCTGACCCAGAAAGCCCTGCACCAATAGCCTGGGTTCATGCCATCCCACGGGTCCTTCCTTACAAATTTGGTGTGTCCCGGTCACTACTGTGATAGGAGATGTCTCTGGACCCAACACGTACAACCTGGAGTCTGAGATAAGTGGTTAAGACTCCATGCAGCAACCTTTGGTCATTGTGGAGATAGGAGCTGGGAGACAGCTTCTGCTTCTGCTCTCCTGACAGCACTCCATCTGGAGGTGTCCCTGAGGTCTGCAGGGAGGGTAACTGGAGATAGTCATCTCCACTCCCACTGGCCAGGCACCTTCCCAGGGTTGCTGTCACTCACTCCTGATCTCATTCCTGTTGCCCTCACTCCACTGCCCTGGGATTTTACTTGCCAATAAAATGTTAGTACACAATCATTTGCCTTGGGCTCTGTTGTCTACAGAATGTAGGCTGAGGCAGCTAACATCGCGATGCCCAGTGGAGATTGGGATTCAAAGGATAATAAGTTCGGAGACCTTTGTGCTTCAGCAAAATCCTTCTATGACTCAGGATTAAGTGAAGATTCATACCCAGATTGTGCTCAAGTCTAGATCTGTCTGAGAAGCCTTTCATTTTTGATCTTTAGCAGGGGCAGCCTATTTTATTTATTTATTTATTTATTATTTATTTTACTTTTAAGTTTTTTGAGACAAGGTCTCGCTTTGTGGTTCAGGCTGGCCCTGAGCTCAGCCTCCAACTCACATCACAGCAATCCTCCTGCCTCTGCCTCCTGAGTGCTGGGATGACAGGTGTGAGCCACCACGCCCGGCACTGTGGTATGTGGTACTGGTTGCTGCTGGGGTGAGTCTCCACACCCAGTATTGTTATGTGGTTACTGGGGATGGAACCCGGGTCCTTGTGCTTGCAAGACAGGTGCCAGAACCATTGAGCTAAATCCCTGGCCCAGGGTCAGCCTATTTTAGAACTAGCCAAGCACACAGCACCATGCAGGCCCTCCTCCTTAATAAGCACCAGGCATGCAGAGAGGGTCTCCTCTGTAGTGGCCTCTTTTTTTGGTTTCTATCCCCCTCTGAAAATTAAGTTAAATCTCTCTCTCTCTCTCTCTCTCTCTCTCTTTCTCTTATTATTTTTTTTTTTTTTTAGGTTTTTGGAGACAGGGTCTTGCTTTGTGGTTCAGGCTGGCCCTGAGCTCAGCCTCAAACTCACATCACAATCCTCCTGCCTCTGCCTCCCGAGTGCTGGGATTACAGGTGTGAGCCACCACACCCGGCACTGTGGAATGTGGTACTGGTTGCTGCTGGGTGTGTTGTGTGTTGTTATGTGGTTACTGGGGAATTGAACCCGGGCCCTTGCGCTTGCGAGACAGGCACCGGAACCACTGAGCTAACTCCCCGGCCCCACTCTCTTTCTCTTATTTTTTAGCTTGCTTTGAGCTACAACTCAAAAAAAGAGAAAAGGCTATGTATCCAGGTGCATAGTTATAAGACACCAAGTATATACCTGTCTTCTAGGATATATCCAAATCAAATGATATCAAATATGTCAAAAATCACAATGTGTCAAGAGGCATACACAATAGAATGTGTCCTTCCAGGGTTCTCTGCGATGCCAGAGTAAATTCAAATGGGGGTGATCATTGCCACTCTTGGGTTAGTCTCACACGGGCACAAAGTGGTTCATAGCCACAGGTGCTTCCCACATGCCAGGCATATACTGAACATTTCTGTCAATATTTCATTTGGATTCAAAACCTTGTGACATAGGTATTATTCTCCCTGATCTAGAAGTGAGGATAATGAGTTTGGGGGACATAGGGAAATTGCTAGACATATACGTCTCCGGATGCAGGACTTTCTAACTGTAGAGCTGTGGTCACAGCTGTGCCCCATCTGTGTCCTGTGGCCTCCCTTCTATATATGCCCAGGGCATCTTCTACAGGTACCTACTGGGGCCCTTCCCTCTACGGACCAAAGGACCGAAGGACCAAGGAGTTGTTGCTTCAAGCAGCCCCCAGTGTTGGGAAGTGTTGGAGGATATGTACTAACTTCATGGCCTCACTCAGAGCCATGTTCTGCATAGCTATCTGGCAGTCTCCTAGAGGACTGAGACCCAGTGGCCTCAGTAAGAACCTGCTCAATCACATGCATGACACCCTCTCCAGTGTTAGTTACCTTCTCATTACTAGGACCCAGTGTTTGACACCCATAATGTAAAGGAGGAGAAGGCTGTGCTTGTAGTTTGTAGAGGTTTCAATCCACAGTCAGGGGGCTGCAAAGCAGAGGAGGAGACACTCACGTATGGCAGGGGACGCAGAGAGAGTGAAGAGGAGCAGCAAGAGACTTGACACCAGGACATCACAGCAGCTGAAGCCTCAGGTCTTTGGTCACCTTAGCTCAAGTTGAAAAGGCATCAACCACTCAGCTGCTTGTGTAGGCGACAGTTTGGATCCTCATGCAGAGAACAGTATGTGTTTCGAAAGTGATTTGTCATTTCTCAGATTTGGTCTCGGGGTCTTTTTTTTTTTTTGAACCTTCCAAAATATAGTATCCATGAGGTGAGTTCACAGCCTGACTTAGACTGTGAGACACACCCCTTCCTACCTCCCTAACCCACAAACACACAAACAAGGGATCTGCTGGCTTGATTTTCTAGCAGTCAACTTCTTTTTTGAGGAAAAAACAAATTTAGTTATATGATAGTTGAATAACAGCCCCCTAAAACTATATTTACCTGGAATTTGTGATATGACTGTATTTGGAAATAGGATCTTTTCAGATGTAACTAAATTAGGATATCAAGATAAGGTCATCCTGGAATATGTCATAAATGGAAAGATGTATCCTTCCAAGGAAGAGGAAAGAGAAGACAGAGGAGTACATTGTCATGTGGAGACACGGGAAGAGACAGGGATGATATGTCCACTAGCCCAGGGGCATCAGGATGTCCCCAAAGCTGGGTGAGGGAGGAAAGGGACAGAATCACACTGGAGCATTGGGAGGGAGAGCAGCCCCAACCAAACTGAAAGGGCAAACTCTGGCCTCCTCACTCTGTAAGAATATAATCCCGCTGTCTGAAGCCATCCTACTAGAGGCCACAGGAAACTAACACAAGCTTCCTTCACTTTTTGGCCCTATGTTCTGAAGACTCCAACCACTTAATCTTCATGTAATACTCTATAATAAGGATTAAGTCTGTTCCTTTCACGGACAAGAATGCCACACACCAGAAAGTTTGAGTGACCTTTCCAAACACACGTAGCAAGGAAATGGCAGGACTGGGCTTTGTATCCAGAGTGTCAGATCCAGAGCCTGCATCTTGAACGGCTGTGTCTTCTGCACCTCCAGCTGGAGTGACAAGCCGAATCTGCCACCCAACCTCACGTGTGTGGTGCTGTTGGGAACATGGTTCCTTGCTTCCTGTCACAGTCCCCAGCCTCCCTCAGCAGTCAGGAGGCAGGCACGTCCTACTGGGCTGAGCTAATTGGACTCTACATCTGCAGGGAGTGAGGCAAAGCCACAGGGTGGTTAATTTATTCCTGGTGGTGGCAGTGGCGGCATCCTAGACAGACGCTTTCTGTTAAAATCCATTGCGGTCTTCTTGTGGATTGACCTACTGGAACTGCCTCGGTTCCCTCTGGTTTTCTAAGCCCCATTCTTGCTTCCCAATTCCTCTTCCCCTTTAGAAAGCCAGAGCTAATTCCTGCTTTTGACATCAAGAATCAGATGGATTTGGGGCAGAAGCTGGTACCCAGTGAGTCCTGGGCAGCGTAAATGTCTCGATGCGATCCTCAGCTTGGCCCGTGTCTGCTCGGGGCTGAGCTCAGCAGTGGGCTGTTGCCTCTTTCCCAGGTCGAGTGACTTTTCAGCTTAACAGGTGCTCAATTATAAGCTGCAGCTGATCCTAAAAAAAAATGGAACAAACATCCATCCACAGCCCAGCCTGACAGAACATCACAAAACTTACCGAAAGTCTTCTCTGTCTTCTCCCTGACTTCCTCCTGAGAAGATGGTGGCCTTGACTCCGAAGCTGCCGGTGCGATTTCACTGACACTCGGTTCACATTCTGTAGTCAACACGCAGGACTTCTGAGCTTCAGCATTAAAAAACTGCTAGTGAGCACACATGATTTTTCACACATCCTCGGACACTGGGCCTCATAGCGCTGCGCTCTGCACATTTGTTCAGCTCTGTTATGCTAAGCTCAGCCCTCCAGGCAACCTGAGCTAAAGCACTCCTGACAGGAATAAATGCTTTTGGGGTGGCTGGGCACATGCCACAGGGCAGAGGAAACTAATACAAGCCCCACATCTCCCAATCCCCACAGCAGCCTCTGTCTCCCCTGGAATAAAGTCAGAGAACATTTACAGTGAGACCCAGACCTATGGAGTGAGCGAGTGCTCACTCTGGGTGATTTTCTTCAGGTGACTCCACCTGTCTGAACATCGGGTGTCCCCATCTGTGTAATGGGGGCAGCAGCTCTGTGGTGAGGACTGTTCAAGCTTCCTGTGCACGTCTTCCTGGCTGATGTGCGGACTGTGGTTTGGCACTGAGTGGGTAGCTGGGGTTGCTGCTTTGTGGAACACACATTGGCCCTCTATGCCCCTCCGGCTGAACTTGTTCAGCCCCATAAGATGAGAACTTTTGAAAATATTTTAAATATAAGCCAAACAAAGAAAGATCTCAAGAAGAATATGTGACAGAGACTACGTGGCATGCGAAGTCCATAGTCATCACTATCTGGTCCTTTCCAACAAATGCAAAGCTCCTGGGGCAGAGCCAGTGACCAGCACCTCACAACCTTGGCCACCTATTGTGGAAAAGCTTCTCCAGCACACTGAGAATTTCCTGCACTGGGGCTGGCCCCCTTCTCTGCTGGGAGACTTGGCTTTGCCATCTAGGAGATGTGACTTGTCCACAGCAGCAGGCTGCTCGGCCGGCTGACCTTCTCAGCTATATTCCTGCCAGCACTCCCTTTTGATATGTTGGCCCCAGCTTGTGCTGGCTTGTGAGGACCAACTTGAGGTCATTTTCCTTTATGTTTGGTGACATTGTGCTGGAAACCATCAGTCATCCATGGTGTCATGTTATGCCCATGACATGCAGATCACCCAGGGCTCAAAGCAGACTGTCCGCTGCTTCTGTTGGAAAGTCCACTGCTGAGCACTTACCAATACACCAGTCCTGGCCTCCTGTCCTGGCATCTGTCCACTGAGCCAGCTGCACCCACTCAAGTCCTTCTCCAAGGTCTGCCTGGGCAAAACTCCACAAAAGAATGTTTATCTCCCACCCATCTTGCAAGGGAAAAGCACATGGGCTCATGGCTCAGAGTGCAACTGTCACCCACACATAATTTCCACCCTCTCTCCTCTCTTCCCTCTGCAAACGGGACTCCTAGCACTTTTCTGCCACCTGCAAGGCAGACATTAGTGTCAAAGCCAACGCCAGCTCCCGGAGCCAGCTGGTTGCCTACTGTGGAATGATGTCTGTGGCACGTGGCCACACACAGGCCACCGCCACAGTGGGCAAGTGGAGGCAGGCTGAAATAGTAGCGGGCGTCAGCAAGGAAGTGTATCCACACGAGACTGAAAGCGTGTGGGCAGGGTAGGCATGCCAGCTTGGCATCTCCTGCCAGTGAGCTGCAGACAATGCCTCTCTGTGTGGAAGTGGTGGGGACCGCATGGCTGGGAGCTGTGGGAGCTTCTCCCTCAGCTCATGCTGCAGCTGAGGTGTGAGGAGTGCGGTGCTGTCCCCCTTGGCTCTGCTCTTGTGCCTGCTGACGTGCCCGGGCTCACTTTGTCCTGTTGACTGCTGTGTGTCTCCCTCATGTCCAGCCCACACCCTCAGGACTGCATGTTTTCTATCCCTTGTGCCACTCAGGGCTGTGCCCATCACTGAGCCCTTGCCCCAGTGTCTTTCTCTGGGGTCTCTCCAGAGGAAGGACACCGGCCCCTATTTCCAGATTCTCCATGTCAGCAGGGATCCCACTGTGTCCTCCTGAGAGTGCTCAGGTGCAAACAGCAGGGACCAGCATCAGGGCCCCTTTTCCTTGCTCTGGCCCTTGTAATGCCTCCTGGGCTGCAGAAATTTCATATGCATCCAGGGCTGCAAGGAGCAATAACTGCTCTCTTTTGCTAAAAATTAAAAAAAAAGAAAAAAAATTTCTATGAGTTTTTGAGACATAAGACTCTTAGCATTACCCTCCTGTGCTCCGTGATAACAGCTTTTCCCACTGATAACAAAAGTGCATGGCATAGCTGTCCCTGGTGGAGAAGGGCTGGGAGTCACAGGGAATTCTTCAGAGCAGTTACAAATAGACAGATATAAACAAACACACTTTATACCTGAAATATCTCGTCCCATGGAGGAGAGGGACAAAAGACTAGGAGAAGAGTAACAGCACTGGAGATGGAGATGGTAGAGGTCAGGGTTGGGATGACGGCTGGAGATGTGGAGAAAAACATTGGGGGGGTCTATATGTCACCACCAAAGCACAGGTTGCAGTTTAATCCCCTTCATGAGCATGAAAAGGCAGGGTCTGGTGAGATCATTACAAGGAGGCTAGGTCATGAGGATAAATTGATCCATTCATGGTTTCATGGATTATTGGATAAAGTGAACTCTTGCTGGCAGGCTTGCTCTGTGTCCCCATGAGATACCCACTGCCACATCAGAGCACAGTAAAAGGTTCCCACCAGAAGCCAAGAAGATGTCAGAGCCAAGCTTTTGGGCTTTCAGAGCGATGAGTCAATTTTTTCTTTACAAACGATATAGGCTCAAGTATTTTGTTATAGCAACAAAAAATAGACTAAGACAGCACTGAATAGTGGAGTCCTATCATTCTTCTCAAGTGAATGTCTCTCAAGTGCCAGTTTCTGAGTGAAGACCCCTCACTTCAGAGGGGGCGATGCCCTCAGGCCACCTGATGTTGGGGGGAGCTGGTGCCCAAAGAGGAGGAGGGGGCTGGGACAGTGCACCAAGATCTCAAGCATCTCGAATGGTGGGGTCGCAGCCGAGCAACCTGCACAGACCCCATTCTGGGGCAGTGGTCTGCTCAGAGCTTGTCTGTGGGAGGACAAGCTCTCTAGACCCTCAAGTGCCAACTCTTTGAGCTCCTAGTAACTGACTCTGTCAAGAATCACAAATGGGAACAAAACAAGTGTGCAAACACTTGCTGGTGAGCAGATATTTGTAGTCTTAAGGTGTGATATTCACAAAGGTTCAGAGTCTCTGCCCAAGTCAGCAAACCTAATCCATCAGTGCTGGGGCCAATTTGCACTGTGTGCCTTCCGATGTGTTGCACGGAGAAGACACATCACTCTAGTGACCTCCCTGCCCAAACTTGCTGGCCCTGACCTGGTCGTCAGAGTACCCCAGAAAAAACCAGAGTGAAGATGCATCTACAAAAATGGCTGGTGTGTGTGTGGTATGACTGAAAAATACAGTGAATGTTTAACTTTTTACAGGAATGTATTACAATTAAAGACATTACCATTAATACCCCTCAGAGTGCTCTCCCTTGCTTCAAACAGACTTATCCTACTGTTCTTGTCACTTCTTGAAACAATTCTGGAAATCTGCTTTATTGTCTTTAGTTGTGCTATATCTCGGCCGCCTTCTTATCCTAAATTGATTCGAACTGTTGACTGTCACGGTCACTGTGACTTCAAGACGAGTAGGCAGTCTCTGGGCACTGGCTCTGGTGAGGAAGGTGGAGAAAGACACACCGTGATGTTGTTATGGGGCTACGTTTTCATTGGCTGGCCCCGCAGTCGCATTCACAGTTTTGATCACTAGAAGTGACATATGAAACCAAAAGCAAACTGCCCAGGTAGCAGGATGTAACCTCCAAGGCCCCGGGCTTAGAGGACACTGCAGTGTCTAGCTAGCTTCCTGCTGGGTCATGTGCTCTGGGTGACAGCAGGGGCCATGTTAGGAAGACAACCCAACACAGCCCTGTGGGAAGCACCGAAGCCTCTAACCCAGGCTCAGTAGCATCTGAGCGCCCATCTGGGAGGGGATTCCTGGGCCCCCAGGGCACCTCGAGTGACAAGTCCCTGAGCTGGCCCTGCCAGGTCTGACCATACCTGTTTCCCAACCTGTAGGAAATCAGACACACTTATTGCTTTAAACTGCCAGGCTTGAGGGTTACTTTTTAATGAATTGTAGGTGACAGTACAAAGCATTTTGTCACCAGGTAATCACTCTACAAGCATTTGTGGCTGGTTGTTTCCCACAGAATGACTTGAGAATACACTTTGACAGGAGCTTTGCTCCGAAATCTAAATTCCTGGCTAAACCTGAGTGCAGGGCCCACGTTTAACTGTCAACTAGACATGGGGAGGCCTGCGAGGCACACTGCCATCAGCTTTCTTTGTGCCCTTTCGTAGCTGTGGAATGACATCACCTCCTGCCTTCCCATCGGATGCCCAGCCCCGCCTTTGCATCCAGGGTGAGCTTGCCTTGAAAAGAACACTGACCACGATCTCACTTCCCACAGCTCCGAATTTGCTTTCTGATGCACTCAAGATTTAATTGCCTGAACTTCCAGTAGATATTTATCTTTCTCACTTTGGGTTGAAATTTTATCATTTTCTTTGCTTTTTTTTTTTTTTTTCCCCATGGCTTGGGGCCTGCTAGGCAAGCACTCTACCACAGAGCTACAACCTTGGGCTCTTTCTTTGCATTTGTAATGGCTACACATACAACAACTTCCGTTAGAATAAGGCCTGAGCACCTCTGTATTTGTCCTCCATCTTAGCTGGCCTAGAGCCTTGTACAGGTGTACATTTGAAAAACAAAGTGATGAGCGCATTAGTACTATATAAGATTCAGAAGCTAAAATATCTGGTGAACTCACTGACATTTTCCTTCTCTTACCTTTACCTTTTGGCTCTTTTTAATTCAGTCATACTTAAAAGATTGAAATAAATTAGCACTCATGGTTAATATTAGTGCGATGAAGCCATTTTCCACGACCCTTGGTCTATCAGTGAATTTGTCCTCATAGGAAGTGATACATAGTATTTTTCTCTTTCTCTCCTTCTAACTCAGAGGACCTGTAATGCAAGCTGAAAATATGAGGCAATTAACCATGTAATTCAAGCAAAATCGCTTGGAAATGTACTTCATGAGTAGGTACACAGCCCAGTAATGGAAGACTTGAAAATTCATTCATGATAGATATGGAATCATTTATTAGCGGGAGCGTGGGCTGTGCTGGGAACATTTCTAATCTGTTAAAGTCAGTATCTCAGAGGGAAGTAGACTTGATGACACAATCTCTCTCCAGGCAGCTGTGAGAGACGGAATCTGGAACCAAGGAGAGGTTTGTGAGAGTAATGGCTTTGCTCTGTACCTCTGTGTTGGCCAGGGTTCTGGCGTGGCAAGTGATGGAGACCGAGTCACAGAATTAGGCTAGATCAAACATAAATTAAGAATTTATTAGGAGGAACATCATAGTGCTCAGAATTGATGGAAAAGCTGGAAAATCAAGCTTTGGAAAACACTAGACCCGGAGAAGCTCTAAGCCCCTGGGTTGGAGGAGCTAACACTTGAGTGAGCCTCGTGGCTGCAATCCTCCCCCTGCCCAGATGCCACTGTCAAAAGGAGCCTGTCCCCACTGCCCGCTGCCTGCATCGCCCACCCCTGACAGGGCACCTTCAATGGGCTGCTTCTGTACCTGCCCACCTCAGATTTTGGTGTGTCTTTTCAGTACTCAGTCATTCATCTGATAAATATTTCTTAAGAATTGTATAAACCTGTGTTAAAGACTATGAAGGACCCTAAAGTAAGTCTCCCTTTGGGGAGAAATGTTTAAATACTCATAGGATATGATAAAATGTTGTGCAAGCATCACACAGACTTTTCCTACAACGAACAGAACTGAGTCTCAAATTGCCTTGTCAAGGGGAGATACTGGTCCAGACAAGGGAAAGCCTAGGCCAGAGCTGGCTGGTCCAGACACATCTGGGTGCAGGGGACCGGAGGTCAGGACATCTCATGTCCTGCTCTTTCTGGGCTGCTCTGTTCTCAGGGAAGGTCCCTGCAGCAGCTCCTGATGGTGTCCCACGCACAGCATCCTTGGGGACACATGGCAGCTCCTATGTTTCGCACGCTGTGGTCTTCTCTTGCCACAGGAGCTGGCTCAGTGGTGTATAGCAAAAGCACCAGCATGTTAATGGCCCTGGAGCAGCTCTCTCTGCCAACAACAGTTAGTAGATTAAAAAAGGAATTGTCTTTGGGTGGGGCAACTCTGGGCACGTGCTCTACTTTTCTCCACGAGTCTCCAGTGATCACCCACAGTGGCACCTGCTCATTCATGTACTCTGGTCAACTTCCCTGTCTTCAGTCCCACTTCTCTACTGCCTGCCCATGATTCTTGGGGTCGCTGCCTACAAGAAGCCCATACTCATGAATCCCTGGTGCACAGTTCTTAGGGACCCCAGTCTGGGGCACCCTGTGAAGTGGTATTTAGATGCTGCACACAGGTGCAGGCTGATGCCCTGCTAGAGTCTGGTCCATTGGAAACAGTGCTCTTTCAAGCTTGAGCCTGACTGTCCTTGTTCAGGGTTTCTGCATTTCCACCCTTGCACTGAAACTTATCTGTCCTGCTCCATCTTCATCTCCCCCCTCACTAAGGAGATGAGAAGAGCAGAGCTAATTCCACTCAGTCCTTTGGATCTGGAGGAGGAGCCAGCATGGCTTCCTTGTGGATAAGGAAGAGGCTGTCACATGACCCTTGCTATGGGAAGAGTGAGAATTCAAGGTCACCAGGTGTCCACCACGTGTGTCCTCTTGCAAAGGAAGTACAGAAGTATCTGGCATAACCTGGTGGACTCATAGGAGATGAAAGCTGAAATATCATTTTCTCGGTTTCCTATCTTTTCCTTCCCCTTTTAAAACTCACCCCCAAGACAATGGCCAATCTTTTTCCCCTTAATAATGCTGTGTTGTTTTCTGTTTTGAAATACCATGTCATTAAAAAACAAAAGAGAAAACAGTATGTATTTGATATTCAAAATTATCTCTAATGTTTTAAAAATTAATTAGTTATACTATCGAGCCCATGTTCCTAATAATAAGGAAACATAATTTTAAGCCCTTATGGGAAATATTTAAAAGACCTCCTAGTCCTTTCTGTCCTCCTTCACTTCTAGGAATTGAAAGCCCCCATTAAGTAGTTAATGTCCTCTGGAGTACCCAGAACTCCAGTAGCAGACTGGCCGCCCAATGGACCCTTCCTTTTGTATTAATAGTCTGTATGACTTGGTGAATTATCCTTCAGGACACATCTCCAAAGGAAATTCTCCATGATTCATCACACCTTTTATACACTAAAAAACATCTTGAAGAGATTATGGATTTCAGTCCTAGCTATAGAAATGGATGTGACACGGTCAGCTCAGCTTCTTACCAACATTCATGAACCCAACACCTTGAATTCCTGCTGCATACAAGCCTGTGCTCCAGGATCTTGGGCAAACAGTGAATAAAATGAAGTCTTTGCTCAGTTTAAAATTGAGCTGGTTTTACCGGGAACATGGTACATGCCTATAATCCCATTACTCTGGGAGGCTAAGCCATGAGAATCACAAACTCAAAGCCAATCTGGGCAACTAGTAACTTAACAAGATGCTATAAAATAAAACAACATGGGCTGGTGAGTGGAGCTCAGTGCAAAGGCTGTGGTTCAATCCTTAGTATGAGGGGCAGGGGGCTTAGTCGTCTTTGGTCCAACATGCTAAGAGCTTTGAAGTCATCCACACAACAAAGAAATAGGCTAAAAAAATGGAAAATTAAAAAAAAATCTAACAACTCTTTTTATATCTACCAGAGAATGAGATTTCAGGGCAAAATTTTGTCCCCCAAACAAACCAGTGGCCAGAGCCAGAATTGGAAGGTCACTTTCAAACATAACTGAAAAGTTGCTGAGAGTTTAGTGTGGATTTGCTTTGAAGTTTAAACTTCCAGGGGAACCTTGGGTCAGGGGAGGCCTGCGGTTACCTCCAGTAGTCCTGTAGGGTTGCAGTAGTTCGAATGCATCCCCCAAAATATATGTGTTGTAAAAAAAAAAAAAATAAATAAACTTCAACCCCAAGGCAACAGTATAGGGAATTGATTAGGTCATGAATGGACTAATCACTTTAGCCAAGCGGGGGTGGGGTGTGGGGTGTGGTTACAAGTGAATGGATTTGTTATAAAAGCATGTTTGCTTCTCCCCTGCTTTCTCACTCTCACCCTCTCCTGCCTACTGTCTCCCACTATGAGATGATAGAGCATCAAGACCTCAGCAGATGCCAGCACCATGCACTTGAACTTCTCGACCTCCAGAACTGGGTGCCAAGTGAACCCCTGTTTTTTATAAATCACACAGTCTTGGGCACTTTGTTATAACAGCTGAGGTTGTCTAAGGCCAGGTTCCCACAGTAACTATGAGAGAAAAATCCTTCATGCTTTTGTAGAAGGAGGGAAAAGGGCCAGCCTGAAGCCCAAGAAAGTGAGCAGTGGACAGCAGTGATCCACAATGCAACAAGGGACATCAGGCACAAGGCCCGGGGAGAGAGAGAGCTTAGTATGTTCTAGGGTCTGAGAGAAGTTGCTATGGGTTGGAACATGATGAGAGAGGGAAGCCATAGGCTCGTGCAGGAGGTTGGGGTCAGATCACTCAGGACAGTGGAAGGGAGTCTGGTCTTTATTTTCCCTCTAAGAAGTTTTATACACAAGCTTTATGTCCAAGCCTAATAGCAGATGAAATGAGATGAGAGTCCAGGTTTTCTTGATTTCAGTTCCATGCCTGCATCCTGCTTTTCCAGCCCTGAAATGACTCATTCTAGAATGAGCTGTCTGAGAAAAAATATCTTCAGAAACAGACAAGCTTTTTAGTAGTCTTAGCCCACGTAGTTTCTCCCGCAAAGGCAGAGAAATGGTAACTGTGAAGGTGTGCAGACTAACTAGATCCAAATTCCGGTAGCTCCACTGACGAGCCGTGTGGTCCAGGACAAGTTATCCTACTTGTCTGAGTCCCTGTTTTCTCTTCTGGTGAAAGGAGATAATAAAATACCTTGGTATTGACACAATTAAATGAAATGAGATAAAGATCGATTTTTCCTCAAATATGTTCATTCCCTAGTCATTTATCTCAATAAAGGGTACCACTTCTCTTGTAGTGCAGTGGCTGGCTCAAGACAAAGTCTGTAGTCCACTGTCCTAGTCCAATTTCTATTGATATAACTGAATACCACAGACCAAAAAGCTTTAATCAGTTCCTCAGTCTGGAGTCTGCGAGGTTAGAGGTTGAGGGGTAACAGATGAGGGGCTCTGCTGACATCACTTCCTTCACACTTGTTGTTATGTGGCAAGAAGGGGGCAGACAGGGACAGACTCGCAGTGGCTTTTATGATAGAACCACTCTCAAGCTGACCCCTTAATTCACCGAGCCATCAATCTATGAGTGGATTAATCTAACCATAAAAACAGAGCCCTTGTGACCTAATCTCTTGTTAAGGCCCCACCTGGCCCCACTCCTTCAGTCCTCACTGTGGGATTAAATTTTAACATGAGTGCAGGTGAGGACTTCCAAGCCATAGTTTGAATGAAACCTGACTCTACCAACATACCCAGCTGATTTTATTTTTCAGCTACAGGCTAAGTCTGCACACGCTGATACATTCCCATCGCCTCCATCCTGATCAAGGACATTACTTCATCTTCCTTGTGCCACTGTCCTGGCCTCTTCACGGTCCCCCATCCTCTTTTCCTTCTATAATCTACACTTCACAATCCATCTGTTTATAATTGTGAAGTGGAATTTGATTACATATCACTCCTTAGATTAAAACCATCCAAGGCTTTTTTGGCTCATTTACATTAAGATTTACAGTACTGGGCTCAACCAGACAACTTCTTTGCCTGTGGGGAGGCAGTAGTCATGACCTTGGCAGAACCCTGAAGTGTGGATGTGCTGTGTGCCTGGGTTTGCCCCTGGGAGCCACCAGGAAAGGGATGTGCCCCAGGTAGATGAGTGTCCTGTCAGAGCAAGGGGATGGCAGTAGATGCCAGCGTGGCCAGAGTCCAAAGTTGAGCCTACCTACCGGCACCCTGAAGCAAAGCCAGCCCAGAAAGCCCTTGAGCTACAAGCAGCAAAAGGAAAACTTATTGTTCTAAGCCATTGAGTTTTATGGGAGTGTCATAGCCTTGTTACAATAAGAGCTGATTCATATGCTCAGATCATCTGCTTTCTTTTCGTTTTCTACTTTTTTTTTCCTATTCCTTTACTTTAACCTGTTCCTTTTGGTAGAGAATTTCTGACTCTTGGTTTTGTTGATATTTGGGGCTCTGTGTCGTGAGGGCTATCCTATGTCTTATAGATAGCAATAGCAGCCCCTCCCTGTCCATAGTTGTGACAAGCAGAAATGTCTCTAGATATTGCCAAATGTCTTATAAAAGAGGGTAGAACTGCCCCTAGTTCTGAACCACAGGTCTAGAACATATATCCTTCTGCATCTTGGGGATGACTCATCTCTTATCTTTCAGGTCTCAATTGTGATGTCATTTCTTTGGCGATTCTACTTCTGACTAGTCATAGCCTTGCTCACTTATTCCTCTGCTTTTTCTTCTCATCATCACAAGAGGATCTGCAAAAGTAAGGTTTCTGCCTGCTCTGATCGCCCCTGGAGTTTCTAATCTCAGAATGGTTCTTGGCACATGAAAATCATCCCATAAACACATACCAGTGAGTAAATGTTGGAAAGCACCATTTCTACTGTATTACCTTAAAAAATTATGAAAAAAAAATTACAAAAAGGAATAAAAAGCTGAGTATGGTGACTTATACCTGTAATCCTAGGGAGGCAGGAGATTAGGACATAGTAGGTTGGCTGAACAACAGGCTATAATGTGTCAGTCACAGAGCACTGAAAAGGAGAGTGGCAACTGAGTGTGGCCTGCCAATCAGGGAAACGGGCAAATCACGGTCAGGATACGAGTGCTGAACAACTTCTGAGGGACTCAACTGGAGAAGACATAAAAGATGTGACCATTGGTCTTGAGGCCATTGCTGTCCCTGTTCTTGGAAGTGAGATGTATTTTAACTTTTCTTGCTTTTTGTTGCACTTCATTTTTTCCTTTTTTCTTCTTTAACTTTAAATAAACATGACTTTTTCACCTTCATTGATTGTCCTGACCATTTTTTTGGATGGGACAGTAAGACTTAACATCGCGACATCCAGCACCACCAGCTCCCTGGAAGACGGCAGGAGGAAGGGTTCAAGTGTGAGCCCACTTGGATAGTGTAGTGTCTCTGCATCGCTGGCTCAAACTAAATAAATCTCCAGGAGCACACTAAAAAAAGTGATTAGAAAGAGGTTCATACAAAGTTTAGCAGCTGAAATGTTTTGGCTGTTATAACTTCCCTTTTGGTAGCTGCTGCTCTAAATTTTAACAGAACTACCAGAAGCAC